>ML332703.1:232409-269285 GCA_005239505.1 Nicotiana paniculata
CCGCTATATATATATATATATATAGCGGAAACTTTAGAAGAATATTATCAGGATAAACTTATAAACTGTTTGAACCACGTATCAAAACTTGTATAAACAACATCGTGGAGAAATTGACCCACGAAGTGACTGTTACACATCAAATATTCTTAGTAGTTGCATCAATACATAGTAAATTTTACGTTTTGATAACTAATAAATCAGTAATTACTTAAGAAATGGTACAATTTCGGGACAATTTAGTAACACATGAATTGTAGCTGACTTATACTCCATATCACTCAAACTTCTCTTTCTAACATCCTTAGAACATTGGCGTGGTTGATTGAATATGGACATTGGTGGACATAATGGATCGTTTACACAGTTGACAATGTGCCTATTGGGCATATTCCTAGAACATGGCATGCTACTCTCAAAATAATAAGAACAAATTTTAACATGACCTAAACCCTAGATAATCAAATCATATCAATCCAATTTTAACATGACCTAAACCCTTGATTTCAATAAAATTAAAATTTAAACAATCAATTTAAACAATAATTAACTAATTCATAACGAAATTACAAAATATTAAAAGTATACAAAGAATGTAAGTTCAAATCGAAACCTGAAATTTTGAGGAGGTGGAAGGGAAGGGGTAGTGGCGATTGTGGAGGCCGTAGCAACTGGCAGCGGCGACGGCAGCGGGGGGCAGTGGCAACATGGGGTGGGGAATAGGATTTGTGTGAGGGAAATAGAGAACGAGAGGGGTAAGGGTGTTGTGTGTCTGAGGGAGAAGAGAGGGGGGTGTTAGAAACTTTTGAGAAGAGAGTAAGAGAAATGATGGGGAACTCCCGTATTTGGGATCTGGATTTAGAATTACCGACCAACGTTGGTTGGTAATGTTGGTCGGTACACTAAGTGACCGGGTGTTGACTGTGTTTGACCATTAACCTACCAACTTTGGTCGATTATTTTTTTAAAAAAAAAACTAAATTATTTTTTGTGTTTTTATTTCTTAAAATATTATAAACTATAAAAAAATTAATATAAACTATAAGCATTTATTTTATTCACACACACACACACACACACACACACACACATATATATATATATATATATATGTGTGTGTGTGTGTGTGTGTNACACACACATATATATATATATATATATATATAATCAATCATAATAAAAAAATAAAAGTATATATATGAGACGTTTATTGTATTCGAATTCTGCATATCGTCTTATATATTCATTCGTTTCATAACTAATTACAAATCATATAGATTAATAATATCGGTTAAGATGTTTTACCTTTTGTATTCATCATCTATTTAAGTTAATATTCTAAGCTATAATTAAGTATATGAGTAATTTCACACACATACACACTCCTACACTATATTGTAATTGATGTTCAATCACATACATTACTATGTACAAAAACTTTAACGATTGATTAATTGATAAACCAATATTATTCTATTTTAAATATGATTAGTCGATTGTTATAATAACTAACTTCGTTCGTTTCTTTAATTTGTGATCCATATATACATGTCAAAGATGTTTAGTACTAATTCTTCTACATTTTATTCATTCATCACTAATAATGCATGACATAGATTAATTGATATAGGTCGAGACATTTATTTTTATTATTCATCGATATAGGTCGAGCCGTTTTGTTTTTAATATTTATCGATGCATCTAAGTAAGTTAAAAGTCGATGCATCAATTTATAAATAGATATATTTGATGATGATCAATTATATATACTAATTAGATTATTGCTTCTTCACAAGTCTATCCCCAAAAGAACCTAACCCTATGGCCCTAGCGCTTCGTGTTCTTAGATGCGACTCTACACACACACACACTTCGTTATACTACTTTAATTATATATAACTTTTTATAGTATATGTTACTGTATTCATTATTTGTATTTCAGTAACGGATTACATTTATATTATTTAGATAGTAAATATTAATGTGATTCAAAAGTTCGGCCATGTTTGACCTATGAACCGACCGAAGTTGGTCGATTATTTTCTAGAAATTGCATTTATCGACCAACGTTGGTCGGTAAAATCTTCCTCTGTAATAACCGACCAACTTTAATCAGTAAATTTAATTATAAATTTTATAAAATATTTTAAATAATAATATAATTATTATAATTAAAAAATTAGGCCCATATTACCGACCAATGTTGATCGATAATCAAAAAGGTATTTTAACTAAGCAAGTCTAACCACTGCGGTCAAATATTTGACCAATAAACCATTTGTTCTTTTTTCTGTCTCGAGTGGATGTTACAAGGGTTGGCACTTGGTATTGAATCTTTTAATGCTTATCCTGTCATTATCCTCAAATTACTTCTTTGGGTGGATAGCTTACTAGAAGTAGAATATATTTATCTCATATGAATTAAAAAGAAAAAAAGATAATAGTAAAACGGAAAATAAGTATGATAAGGAAACTGTCCAACAGTGCTCTTGTACTATCCGAATTGTTCAACTTTACTTAACATCGCACTTTCTATCCATTCATACTTTTTGTTACGATCCAAAAATCACTAGTTGTAATAGCACCTAACTCGACTTGTTAGGTAAGCCAACTATAATATGAATATAATTATAACAGCGGGAAGTAGGCATGATATTTGCAAATTAAGCAAGTAAAAAGCATGGGCAACACAATAACAATTGAGATAGAGAACAAAGACAGAACAGTAACGACAAGTCATACAAGAACCATAAGTACGACAATAACAGCTCAAGGTAAATACATGAAGATATCTACAAGAAAAGGGTATCACGACATAATGCATGTCCCTCGTCTTCACTTTCACGGATACACCCTTCGTGCCATGAACTCACAATAACATAAAATCATGATAATATAAATGCAATGGCACGACATCACCCTTCGTGCTTTTACTCTCAAATGAACTGACATGGCATCACCTTTCGTGCTTTACACTCACATAATATAGCACGACATCACCCTTCGTTCTTTTACTCACAAATGATATGGCACGACATCTCCCTTCGTACTTTTACTCTCAGTAATATGCAACGGCACCACCCTTCGCGCCTTTACTCTAAAATAATATGGCACGACATTATCCTTCGTGCTTTAACTTTCCTCACATGATAATGTATATTCAATGGCACAACATCAACCTTCATGCTTTACACTCTTCCTTACCAAGCATATTATATCAGTGACAAACAAGTATGGCGCATAAATAATGTCAAGGAGAGTGTTTAAACGAATATTCCAAATGAATCCCAGTCACCCCAACAATAGTTCAATAAACCCGCAAGAACCTTATTATCCAAGTATTTCAACAAATCTCACGAATGATCTATAATACAAGTATAAAATCTAGTATCTCAAGAATATCGGCTGCAACAAGGTATTAATGATTATACATATTGATGACCGAATTAAACACATCAATGTATTCTCAGAATTCCATCAAATTTGATCAAGTTATAATAAGCTAAGTCTTAGTTTCTAACATTTAATACTATGTTCTTAGTATCTAGGAGTCAAGTAAGGCATGAGGCAAGAAGATCACGTGATTCTACAAGATGCAATTTATAACATAATTTACCCTCAACATGGTTAACCCTGACACATGCATATATGCTCGTTGTATCACTTCCGCATGTAGCAAATAATATCAAATAGTAGGAAAAATTCTCTCAACAAAGTTAGGCAAGACACTTACGTCGCTCCAAAGATCAACTTAAAGCTCAACCAAAATTTTTCCTTTCAAACAAGCTTCCCCAATAGAATCTAGAAATTTACCAACCAAACGACTCACATTAAGCCTTAGGAACCACCCACGATTGCAAAAAATTCAATTTAGGTCATTATTGAAAAGATTAACAAATATCAACTCCCGAGCCCGGTTGGTCCAAATCCGAGTTTCAGACTAAAATTCGATTACTTATTCACCCCCGAGCCCGGTTATGTAATTTATTTTCGAATCCGACCTCAATTTGAGGTCTAAATCCCAATTTTACAAAATCTCTAATTCTATCCAAATCCCCAATTTTCACCATGAAAACACAAGATTTTAGGTTGAAATCTTAGGGAATGAAATGAAAGATTGAAAGAAACTAGTATAGAATCACTTACCAATGATTTGAGGAAGAAGAGTTCTTTGAAAAATCGCCTCTAGGGTTTCTAAGTTTGAAAATTTGAGAGAATGAACAAAAATCCTAGAGAATGAACAAAAATCCCGTCTAAGTCTCATTTTGATCAGTTGCAGATGTCGCATTTGCAACCTGGGGTTCGGATGCAACTGTCGCATTTGCAACTATTTGCGAACCCCATAAATGCGAAGAAACAATCGCAACTGCGAAGTCCTTCCATCTCTGCTTTCATCGCATTTGCGATGACTTGTTCAATAATGCAAACATTGATCATCCGCATTTGTGACCAGATTGATCGCAAATACGACCAAGCCTGCCCCAGCCCCACTTCACAAATGTGAACTCTGGCCTCCCCACAATTGCGACCTCTTAATCGCAAATGCGGTCATATGCTGACCAAGGTATGGCAAATGCGAAGAATTTGCTCGCAAATGCAAGCCTGTCAGGATTAGGGAATGTTTGCAAAAACACTTATCTCGCAATTCTGAGATCAGACACCAAATACAGGAATTGCAGAACCAGATGAGTTTTCTAAGTCCAAACCACTCTGTAGTCTATTCGAAACTCACCCGAGCCCTTGAGGCTCTAAATTAAATTTGCACACAAGTCTAAAAATATCATACAGACTTGCTGGCGCGATCAAATCGCCAAAATAATACCTAGAACTACGAATTGAGCACCAAATCAAAAGGAATTTTCAAGAAAACTTTAAAATTTCTATTTCAACAACCGGACGTCCGAATCACGTCAAACCAACTCCGTTTCTGACAAAATTTGACAGACAAGCCATAAATATAGCAATGAACCTATACCGGGTTCCGGAACTAAAATATGGACCCGATATCAATAAATTCAAACATCGATCAAACCTTTAGATTCACTAAGCCTTTATACTTTTAAATTTCAATAAAATACGATAACTCAAGCTAGGGACTTCCGAGTTCGATTTCGGGCATACGCCGAAGTCCCAAACTACGATACAGGCCCATCGAAACCGTCAAAATGCGGATCCGAGTCCGTTTGCTCAAAACGTTGACCAAAGTCAACTCAAATGTGTTTTAAGGCAAAAATTTCATATTCTTATCAGTTTTTAACATAAAAGCTTTCCGGGAAAAATATTCGGACTGCGCATACAAATCGAGGAAGGCTAAAATGAGGTATTTGAGGCTTCGAAACACAGAATTAGGTTCTAAAACATAAGATGACCTATCGGGTCATCACATAATACATCATGCGAGGATACTCGTGCCCTCAAACTACCGAGAAAAGTGCAAATGCTCAAAACGACCAGTCGGGACGCTACACTTTTATCATTAGCAAATCGTCTCTTATTTGTACTTATTATTAATAGAGTTCCAGTATGAAATACCCTTTTCCCTGTATAATGTACAATGTTAAGTAAATTTTGCTTGAAACAGAAGAAGGTATCTGGGTTATGTTGAGGTTAATTTAGTCATAATCGTTGAATTGTATGGCTGCCTTATATAAAAGTTTAAATTAGACTGCTTAAGTATGTTTTCACTAATACGTTCCTCACGTGCGTGTTTGACTTAATTAATCTAATCTCTCTTTCTTATTTGATGCTATGTAAACTTGTGTGACTATACTCATTTAAAAATTTAAACTTTTAAAGAGTACACTTATATTTATTTAATTTTGATTTCAACAATACTCACGTTAACCAAGCACCGTATCTATACATAATGGATAAACAAGACAGCAGTAGGACGTCATTGTTCTTTTTATAGGACGAATAGGACCTTAGCAATAGATCTATCTATTGGGAATGTCACAAACAATATAACTACTACTACTAATGACTTAGTTTGTACTACTACAATAAATGACTTAGTTTGTAATATGGTGCAACTTAGGCACCAACATCTCTGTATGAATATATTTGTTTAATAATATTTATCTTTAGTACCAAAAAAAAAAAAAAAAAGAAAGAGAAAGAAAGAGGAAACCAAAACAAAGTCGTTGTGGCAACGGGCATTGGCTGCAGATTTTACATAGTATTACGCAGCAGCACAAAGAAAATAGAGATATAAACAAAGGGATGACATCCGAAGTAGACGACGTTTGACTGGTTCCCCATTTTCAGCAAAAGTCATAAGTACATTAATGTTTGTAAAATTAAGCTGTCACTGTCCCAATCAGGATAAAGCTATATATATACCGAAATCTGTATCCACAGGTGTATTTTGTACGACGGATCATTACGTACTTAGGTAACATTCAACCTATTGCAATCTCTTACATAAAATTGTCTGTTTTAATAAATTAAATTACAAAGATAATATGTACGATCAAGATATATAATTTGACCGAAATAATTCTTTTGAAAGAGGCAATAGGATAAGTATATGGGGGACGTGGTCGAGGTCATCATGGCGCGATTACCAAATTCTTGTGGTGTTCAACACAGCATATACAGTTGTGAATAACCCTTATATCTTACGTAGTTTACTTCATTTCTCCCCACACAAATATAAGCTAGCTAGCTAGTTTATTTCTTGACTTTGTTTCCCCTTTGCATATTCTAGTCATGATCCTTTGGGCTTTAATTTGCCCACATTAACAGGATCCTTTATACTATATACATGTTTATCAATTTCAATGTACTGCATATGTGTCATCATCATCAGTCTAATCCACTCTCTCTTAGTAATTAATCCACCAACTCTTTGCTTGGTCAGCACAAGCAAAACTTATACTAGTACTAGACTCCGATTCTGACTAGGATTGGTATTTCCAACGTTCTTCTTGGTATATATTTCCTATTCTTCTTCTTTCTGTCGTGTGTTCACCCTTGGCCGACACCTAGTGATACATAATATATATAGAGAGATCCATTCATAAATATGAAAAGAGGGACCCCAAACCCCCACCTTATTTCTTTGAAGCAATTCATGGTGTTTGGAAATCTTTTCAAGCTTTTTGGGATTCAAGAGATTCTCTTCCTACCAATAATACTCCCTGGCTGTACGTAGTAACCTTCTCTACACCATGTAAAACATCCTACTTCAGTTTTTATTCTCAACTCAAAAAACGTGTGATCCCTGCGTTAGGGATTAATGTAGATAAACGACCAACTATGCAAGTAATTCAGTCAAATTAAATGAGAATCTGGAATATTTAATCAGTTTTTAGGCACACAGCTGGTAAGTTTCTTTTGAGTGGATATATAAATATGTTGCAGCATGTGATGCTTTTAATTTGGAGGGGGTAGAATCCCCATGATTGTGGTATATAAACAAAATGCAGTGGAGGACATGACCGCGACATAGATAAGCTTGTCCTGGATTATTTATATGCTCAACGACTAAGATTCTCGGAAAAAATTTGCTAGAAATTGGTGCTTATACTAAATCAATGATACCGTGATAATTGTCTTTTATCACTTAACTATATATATATATATATGAGCCTGTCCTAGATTATTTATATGCTCAACGACTAAGATTCTTGGAAAAAACTTACCAAACATTCGTGTTTATACTACATCAATGATAACATAACAAGTGTCTTCTACACACAACTTTTATCACTTAATGATACGTAGTTAATTAATTATTGTATATTTTTACCTTAATTTTGTTAGCTACTATGTTAATAGTATAATGTTTTTTGGTGTAAACATCACTTACACTCAACAATAAGAAATTAATGTGATTTGACGTGAATATGGGATGTATGAGTACCTTTTTTTTCCCTCGTAAATTCTTATATGTTTCAATGGACAACATTTCAAGAAAATGGGCAGACCAAATGAAGAAGATCTTGAAGAGCTGATGCAGCAAATAAAAGGACAAGGCCAGCTTTTTTGGGAAACCAGTGAAGTGTGTCTTCTAATTATAGGAGAGATCCATTATTCTTCAACAGCACCTGAGAATACGTTTCGTGTTCCAATTGGTTTTACATCTGTTTTTTTTCCTGATGAGACTCCCACAGAGGCAAGGCTTGTATTTCTTCTCCTGAATGATTATTTGTCCCTCTGGCAAATTATAATCTTTACACCTTTACATGTATGCATCAAAGGGTTTTATCGGTCAAAAGGATAATAGATGTCGATATCAATAGTTGTATACGGAGGGAGTCTTCTTATCTTAGGTATAAGCTTTACCAACAAGTTACGATTATATGTTGGTAAATATTTAGTACGTACCCAGCGACAAATGAATACAAGATTATGTATTTTTCATGCACGTATGTACCAATTAAACTTGATAAGTGATTCTTTTATTTTAAATTTTACAGCTCAATTTAAATTATTTGATTTGGCGTAAATAAATATTTACTTTAAAGATTAGTGTTTCTCAATAGCCATACTAGTGATGTGGAAGAGATCTCTCAAAAAGTATTTAGTGCACACTTCGGTCAACTATCCATCTTTTATTCTTTGTTTGAGCGGCATGTATTTCCACGGTACTTGTTTTTCTAATTATGAAGCGTGGCTAAGTGATCCAACTCACATTGAGCGTAGTGCTTAGGTGGTTTGGCTAATGGTGGGCCAATAAATATTAAATGGTGAGGTAGGCGAGGTTTCCAAGGAAATCTCAATGGCTCATCATCGTAATTACTTTTTTATTTCAATTTAAGCATATTGATTTATGCGTAGTTTATTCCCCGAGAGTTATACATTTGTGTATTTAGAAGACAATTTACTATTTTTTGAAGTTCAATCTCTCTCGGATGAACTATATAGTCAAGAGAAACCATGAATCAGAGTAGAAGAGCTTGTCCTACCCATGAGTAATCCTATGAAACTTTTGATTTATTTAGAGATTTTAGATGAAAATTAATGTATTTATGTTAGAAAATCCTAAATTTGTCTCAAATATTGACAATGGAATGAAAATGGTGATCATAGAGTAAAATATATAAAAGATTAATTCATTTTAAAAACCCACCTAATAGTTTGGCATTACGACCTAAAAACAACGATGGTTGTTGTTGTTCTGTATTGTATCTAGCCCCAGAAAAATCCTTAACAAAAGTATCTGAAGCTTAAGAAAGTAGAGTAATATATTTTCGTACATAGTTTATCCTACTAGAAAATCAGTGGCGGAGCTAAGATTACAGCTTCCACTGCAGGACATGTCGTGAAGTGAGTGCTTCAGGTGGATAAGCTTTGCCGCTCTCAACTTGGTTTGGATCGTTTGGATATGGCTCTGCATATCATAGGCTCGATCGAGAGGGTCCAAATCAGGGTCTCCATCTCGCCTTATTAATTAACTAAGTTCGTGTGACGACCCGATAGGTTGTTTTGAGTACTATCCCTTATTTCCGCGTTTTGAGATCTCTATTAGCTTCATTTGATGTTTCTTGATTTGCATGCATAGTCCGTGTAATGTTTTTACGTAAAAAGTTGAAGAAAATATAATTTTTGGCTTTAAAAACAACATGAGTTGACTACAGTCAACATATTGGGTAAACCCCAAATCGATGTGTTAACGATTTCGGTAGGTTCATATTGTGATTTTGGACTTGGACGTATACCCGGAATTGAATTCGGAGGTCCCTAGGTTGATTTGACTTGTTTTGCCGAAAGTTAGCAATTTTAATGTTTGGAAATTCTCTAGATTTGACTGTAGGTTGACTTTATGGTTATCATGTTTGAATTCTAGTTTTGGAACTTGGAATAGGTCAATTTTTCTATTCGAAACTTGTCTGCAAAATTTGGTGCAATTTCAAGTGTGTTTGATAGGAATCGAACGCTTGGTTGTGTTTTTAGCTACTCTTGAGTTTTCTTTTGAATTTCATGTGTTTTGCTGTCTGATTCGCAGTTCCAGATGTTATGTTGGTGTTTTAATCGCGCGAGAGAGTTAATAAGATGTTATTACGCTTGTGTGCATGTTTGGTTTTGAGCCCGAGGGGCTCAGACGAGTTTGGGTGTGTGTATCATATGAGTTTTGGATCATTTGAGTTAGCTGGTGTGCTGCCAGTTCAAGTGTTGATATGCAAATGTCGCATTTGCGAGGTTTGTCTCGCCAATATGAGCCTCGCTTTTGCAATCAAGACAACGCATTTGCAATCATGGGCTTGGGTTGGGAGACCTCGCATTTGCAGGGAAAAAGTTAGCTTTTGCAAACGGACTAGGGTCTCTTTTGCGAACTTTTTGGTTGCATTTGCGACCACTGGAAATCTTGGACATCTTTGCCAATGCGAAGGGTGTATCAATATTTGCGAAAGGGGGTTGTTTGCATTTGTGATAATAGTGTCGCATTTGCGACTTCTGATAATTTGATACACTGATCACATTTGCGATCCATGTGTCACATTGGCGATGTTCGCAATTACGAAAAAAATTTCGCATTTGTGATGCCCGCAGCTGGGTAAAAAGCGGGAAATGGAGCTTAGCTCATTTTTTACTATTTCTCAACCCTAAACACTCTAGAGGTAATTTTTCAAGATATTCTTCTTCCAGAAATCATTGATAAGGAACTCTAATCCACTTTATTTCAATTGCTCATTAATTTTCATGAGTTTTAATATAAAATATAGGATTTCCATGGTAGAAATTAGGGATTTGGGTAAAAATATAGAGTTTTATAAAATTGAGATTTAGACCTCAAATTGAGGTTGGATTTCGAAACAAATCACATAACTGGGCTTTGGGGTGAATGAATAATCAGATTTTGGTCTGAACCTCAAATTTTTACCAAGCGGGCCCAGGGTTAATTTTTGTTGACCTTTTCAAATACATCAAAGATTGAACGTTTTTTCATTCGTGGATAGTTTCTAAAGCTTATTTTGAATTGTTTGATTGGTAATTGACTAGATTTGATTGGTTTGGAGGCTTGCTCGAAAGGCAAAGCCGTGGTTGAATGTTGAGTTGGTTGTGTGAAGAGGTAAGTTTTGTGTCTAACCTTGACTTGAGGGAACTGAGACTTGTTGGCCTATTTTCTAAGTGAATTATGTGGGAAAACGGCGTATATGCGAGGTGACGAGTGTATATGCTCCGTCATGCGGTTAAAGCATGCGGGACTAGGCTATTTATTTCCATGTCTTCTTTTATTCTATGTTATCTCTTGTCACATGCTTTAGTTTATACATTTTCTTACTTGTTATCCATGCTTTACTTGTTACTTATTGTTACTTGTTTCGATTTGTACATTTCTCATGCAATATCTGCTTACCTGTTACATGCTTCTAATTGTATTAATTGTATATTTTTATTGTCTCACGTTCTACTTGCTTTTACCGTACTTATATTGTTTGAAGTAGTTTATTATGTCATTCCATTTATGTGAGCCATCTTGCTATTTCAGTATTATTGATTTGCCAAGGTTTGGGATTGCGAAATATTGGCTATTCTTCGTTTGTATTGTTAGTTCCTTATTGTTCCGCACATTTTATTTTTTCTTTGTGTTGATATTTCATAAATACTGGTGTTGAGTTATTTATGCTAATAAAATGATATCGGGGGATCGGACACCACAAGGGTAATAAAATGAATTGATATTGAGGGATCGGGTTGCACGCCGCAACAGAACAGGAAATGATATGATACTGATATTGGAAATGAGTTATACGCTATAAAAGATCTTGTGTTGAAACTTGGGATCGGGTTGCACACCGCAACGAATTTGATGTGTTGTAGTTGTTTGTAGCTGTAGTGTTTATTCTCGACATTGTGGTATGATATTTGAGATTATGTTACTCTGGGGCCCTCTGGTAGTTGACTCCAGTCTGTTTATATGAGTTTACTGCTTTATTTCTATTCCTGTATTCTGTCATCATTATTTCGTATATGTTATTTGTGAGTGACTTGCCATAGCCTTGTCAATACTTCGTCGAGGTTAGGCTCAACAATTGCAGAATACATTAGGTCGGTTGTACTCATGCTACACTTCTACACTTCTTGAGCACGTACCAGTGTTGGTGCCGACGACGCGTACAGAGACTGCTCAGATTCAACTACTTTCGGAGACCTGAGGTAAAGCTACTGGCGTTCGCAGACCCTGAATTCCCCTTCTACCCTATCTTTACTGTTTTCCTTATTTCGAACAGTTGTAATTCCTTTAGACTTTATCTGTAGAATTCTAGTATGCTCATATATTCGTGACTCCAGATTTCTGAGATATGATTAGACTAACGCGGGTTGTATTTGTCACATCTATTTGAGACTATTATAGTATCGTATTATTAATGTTCTATTTTAAGATTTTAAAATTGGTTAAGTAATTAGCTAATGTTGACTTGCCTAGAAAGTGAAATGTTAGGCGCCATCACGGTCCTAAGGTTGGGATTCCCGTCGTGACAGTTCAGGGCCAAAAATTATAGAGGAGAAGGATCTGAAGCGGTGGCTGTTACAAGAATAGAATATTCCAAAGCATTCGCTTCTAAAATGATTTGAACTAATTGTGCCACAATTGAGAGTTTCTATCCAATCGCTACATAGGAACAATACAATGTCTCACTCTCAGAAAAAAGAGATAATCTATTATTTTTCTCTTTAGAAAATATAAAATTCAATAAATAAATAAATAAATAAGAGATTGGAAATGAAAGTCTCTTTCTCGGATCTATTCTTCATCACACTGTTGGAACAAAATAAAAATACCAGATTGGAACACTCCGTAAATCTGAATTAGTTGTGGATGCATTAAATGAGTATTAATGTGAAGTCCTATCGGGATGAGTATGGGTGAAAACCGTTGTTTTGGAATCAAGATCGATAGTGAGATGCATAAAATTTGATAGAATCGACTAAGTTTATGGGAGGTACATCTTATAGCCTTAGTCAGTGCAAGGCCATGAAAATTCAATGCCATAGAAAATACAAGGCCATAAAAACTCACTGCCATATACAGTGCAAGGGACTGTCCAAGGCATTAACATCAACGCCCCTGACGATGCAAGACACTATCCAGGGCATCAACCTGCGCCCCAGACAGTGCAAGGCACTGTAGTTTTGGCGCCTTTGATGGCGCCTTGCACAATTATTTTGGCACCCCTGACAATGCCCGCGCCGATGATGTTTACCCGAGCTACTTTTATTTTCCTCCTCAATTTTGGGACGTGTTCACTTATTTAAAAGCCCTACCTCGTTCCCCCACACCCCAAATATGAAAACCTACTCTAGAAAGGGAATCTCTCAAGAACCTAACTTCTCAAGGTCCCTCAATCATCCAAGGTAAGTTCTAACGATGATTCTAAGTTAATTTCGATTCTCCAACACCTTATTAACATGGATAAATCCTTCCACTCATTACATATTACACCAGTGTTGAGAAAGGAAACCTTAGAACTAAAATTCAAGAGGAGTGAACTTCGAAAAAGTAATGCTTCTATTCCCTAATCATTTATAACTATGAATTGATGAGTTTTTGGGAGAATAGTAAATGGGTTTGATAAAGAGAACCGTAAGAACTATGCTAGGGTTTTGGATTGTTGAATTATGTTTGTTGTAAACATTTGGGTGATGAGAAAATGGTGTTAGTTATATCTATTTGGGATTGTAGAATCATCTGGAGGTAGTAGAATGAGAACTTGGTGAAGAAAAGACCAATTACTATGGGCTATGAGGCTTTACACCAATAAGGTATTTGATAAAGTTCCTAAGTTACTAAAACATGAGAATTAGTGCTAATATTGGTTCCTCTTGATATATATATTGACGTAGATTATCGTTGAAGGAAGCGTCGAACACCGTGATACTCTTAAAAGGAGCAAGCTAAGGTATGTGAAGCTAACTCTCTTTAAGTTTGGGAATGTTTATGATTCTCCCTACGTCCCATTCTTTATGACTGTTACGAGTTTCCTCATAATGTAATTATGCTTTAGTCCCATGAATAGTTGTAGAACTTCTATTCTCTAGATGACGTAGCTTCATAATCGTTCAATATCCTATGATTTGTGTTTATGACAAATCAATTAATTATGAATACATGTCACAGTCTAGTTCTATTCAGCATTCTAGTATCATGTAGCTCTGTATAGTTCAGTACTTTAATATCATAAATTGCAGTATGATTCTCTGTTCCTGAATGTTGAACACTTGTATTTGGGCCTGAGGCTACAGTTTATGCTTTATGCTATATTGGGCTTGAGGCTGTAGTTTAATATTCAGACAAACAGTTGGTTCATCATTCAGAAGAGGCAGTATTCATATTCTTACTTCCTTTGTTAAGTTATCAGTTATCATTTCAGTTTCAGTTTTAGCAGTTATCATTTTTGTTATCAGTTCTCAGTTATCAGCTCAGTTTCAGTTTTAGTATTTATAGCTCTTTTTTTCAGTTGCTTTACATACCAGTGCAATTCAAATGTACTGATGTCCCTTTTTCCCGAGGATTGCATCTCACGATGCAGGTAATGATTTACAGGTTAACGATTCAGAGCGCTAGGATTCTCGTACTAGCTATTGGGTGATCCCCAATTCTTTTGGGGCATTATCAATATTTTACAGTCTTTTAGTATTTACAGACAGTTAGTATTTTCAGTACTTCATAGACTAGAGTAACAGTTAGAGATAGTCACATGCTTTTGATGTTAAGCAATGTTGCTACGTATATGTTTCAGACTTATATTAGTGTTTCTGCACTTGATTTATATCATTCAGACTTTAGTATTTCAGTATGTTTAGTTTATCTTTCACATTCAGTATGTTATGATATCATATGTTGATTCAGTCAGCCAGTTGGTTCACTCGGTCACATGTAGTCAGGTACCGGGTGCCATGTTATGTCCAGCCCCAGGTTCGGGGGTGACACATGTGCAATGATATTGAAGTATTTGGTACATGAAATCACGATCTAATAGAATACATCAAAATCTACAATTTGCTTGATAATATATATATATATATAGTAGAAATTAATGATGAAATTAATCTTTGATCTTTTGATGTGGAATCAAAGAAAGATACTAAATGGCTCTTATGTTGTGACTTGGAAAAAAAGTTTCTCTGTAAAAGAGCGGTTGGATCACCTCCTTTTCAGGGAGAGCCAATGCTTGTTGGGTATTTTGGTTTGACACTGCTTCTCACCCCCAAGAAAAAAGAAGGGAGCTACGTCTGAGTTAAACTTGGATATGGAAGTTTTTCCTTTATCGACGGTGAAGTAAGACCAAGATCATGATCTTATTATCCTAGGCCGAAACAAGTTGATAGGACCCCTTTTTAACGTCCCCATGTTGCCACATGCTAGCGCTCCTCGTTGCCTTTGTTTACATGGTCTCATCATTTAGTGGTCTGGCATGCAACTAATTTCATCTTATCTAAGATGCTCATTGTGTCATTAATTACAAGTTAATCATTGTTTTATCCTGTTTAATGGTGTTGGACAAAGTTAATTAGTATATATGGTGGATAAGATGAACATAACCAAAACTCAGACTAAATATTGAAACTGTTGAGCCACATGCTTTTTATGGAAAACTCGAGACTCTTAATTAATTGTGAATTTTTAGTTATCACACGCAATTGGTGCGTTTGACTTTCTTCAAAATTATTTTTTAACCAAGTGTTCAAGTGACACTTTTTGGGGTATTTTGAGCCTGCAAGCCAAAAAAAAGTTTGACTTGAACCTACCTGTGCTAAGAGAAGGGAAAGACAGATTCGAACAGTTGAGCGGATGCCGGCCAGCAACTTCTTTGCACAGATATAGATTCATTCTTCATACCTGATCCACCCTCACAATTCTTTGCAGTTCTGTAAGAAGTCAGTCTTATTTGATATCATGGAATTGGACAAATAAAAGAGAGTGCTCGATCGGAACGGGGAGAGGGAGTTGGCTATAATTTAGACACATTTTTCGGATGGATGATATAAATTTTTTTGAGATTGTTAACAACTATTTTAACTGTAAACCATCATTGATGGACGTTGCACTTGACACGATCAATTCGACTCAAGGTGCGACGCTAATATAAGTTTCTTACTTTCCTAGTAGTGAAGGAAAGAGCAGGCTTTTTTTGTTGTAGTTCCTCACTTTCTATCTTATCTAAGCTTGCTGAATTTTTCTCTTCCGATGTATTGAATCAAATCCTCAGTAGCCATACCGAAAATGAACCAATGCCAACCCACCCCCCTCCCCCACACACACCCACAACAAAGAGTCGCTGCTCCAACATCCGCACTATGACAAAAATACCGGCTGGTATTAAGGTAATATCCTAATTAACCTACGTGTATTTCAGTTCACACTAGTTGTTGCAAGTTTTTTGGTTGATCTTGTGAAATAAAGGTCGGAAATCGATGATGTAGTTGTGAGTTGTTGGACTCTTTTGAAGTTGTTCTAAGTTATTTTGCGGCTGATTTTCGAGATTTAAGGTAAGAATCTTGTTCTTCTTCATGTATAAGAGGTAGTTTAGGTACTTGATATGCTGGATGTTTTAAAACATGCAAGATGTCGACTAAAAGTTGTAAACTCGATATTGAATATTGTCATGTCGTGTTGTTGGGCTGCTTGGGTGTGTTGTGTTTCTGGAAGTATATATATAATTGAAGGTTGTATGTGTTATTGTTATTCTTATGGACTCTAAAAATAAGGAAAATGGGGGAGATGTTATCTGATTTTATATAGAATGAGCTCACTTTGGTCTGAACCCTGTATTTATCTTAAGAAATTCATTTAATAAGTAAAAACTATAGAACGCAATATAATTTAAAGGTGCTACAATTTCAAGCTCATAAACTTCAAACACTAACTCTGTCTCTTTAAAAATTACTGTAAATTTTTGCTAGCGTATTTGCGACTTTGTTGCTTTTTCCTAATTATTAACCTGCAAATTGCAATCATTGGTAATTATTGTAATTACCTCCTTTTTGAATCTTCTTAATAATTTCTCAGGAGTCTAGGCTTATTTCTAATGGCGTAAACTTGTGTTGAATAGCTAATTTCAATTACTGTTGGAATTATACAACCTGGTCATGTACAACGTAATTACATGTATATTTCTATAATAAGCATTAATTAATGATCTGATAATAAAGATAGATGAACTATTATTAAAAGTTAAAAGCACAATGAAAATATAAAACAAAAAATACATTGTTCAATGCTCAACAACTAGTTCACGAAACATATTGTTGGCCCAAGTGAAGTTTGTTTTGATGTTTGACAAAGGAACTCAAACATGAACTAGGTCCATACATAATGTACACAAATACGGGCAGATTCGAGCATAAGGGATGCGCGTGAAGGAGATAAGCTTAAGTGGTTATATCTGATATATCTTGAACGAAAATGTTGCATAAGTGATAAGGAGAAGGACTCCTTACTCGAGAGAACTCTATCCTAGATAAGGGAGGAGTTAGAGGTTGAAGATAACTAGAACTCTTCCACCATGGAAGAGTATAGCATTAGAACTCTAGTTATTTCATACTCTACTAACTCTATAAGATTTAGGATGTTCTCATTGTACAGGTACGCACAAACGCTGAAGTTAAACGTGAGTTGAGAGCAAAATAACAAGGCATTTTTCAAGCAATTCTTGTGTGATTCAAGTGTACAAACCTTATGCTACATGAACTAGATAGAAGAACCAGTTCCAATAGACTGTCTTTTATTCTAGTTCAATTGTAGTTGGTGTTTTCAAATTTTACCCTTAAACGTTATCTAGAGGTAATTGTATTAGGTACTATAAGTATTCAAGTTAGAGTTAACTTGAAGTTGTCGCAACAGTTAGAGGCTGGTTGCCACAACGAGATTAAAAGGTAACCCTTAGGTTTACAAAGAGTTTTGTAAATGATATTTTGGTTCAGTGATTTAGTGAAGTGTTGAGGAAAATCCTAATGAGTAGTAGGTCGTGGTTTTTCACCTTTTGAGCGGGTGTTTTCCACGTAAAAATACTTGTCTTCTTTACTTTCTGCATTTACTATTTTCGCAACAGTAGTATAAGGAACACATAGAAGAACCGAGTCCTTCTATAATCAGTGCACGCGAAAATTAGACACCACACAAATCACCCTCACCCTCTTGTGTGGCATTGAAGTATAAAACATCAATTGATATCGGAGTGAGTTCTCCTTGAAGAGACTTACACCTCAGGAGAAGATCAACATGAGTGCACCACCTGGAAACTGGGAAGGGCAATCCACTGCTAGGCCACCACTCTTTAATGGCTGGTACTACTCCTGGTGGAGTAACAGGATGAGAGATCACATTATAGGAGAGGACTATGAGCTATGGGACATTGTCACCGATAGTCCACTGGATACCTTGAAGATAAATGCTGAAGGAGTAGAAGTTCCAAAGACAAGGTCTGATTGCACTGCTGAGGACTTGAAGAAATGAGAGAAGAATGCTAAAGCCAAGAAATAGCTTGTTTGTGGACTTGGTCCAAATGAGTACAACATAATCCAAAGTTGTACCACTGCTAAGCAAATTTGGGACACATTGCAAGTGTCTCATGAAGGAACACCTCAAGTGCCGGGATCCAGAGGAACTCTACTGTATTCTCAATATGAGAACTTTGCTATGAAGGAAGGAGAAACCATTTAAGAGATGTACACTAGGTTCACCACACTGACAAATGAACAAAAGTTTCTTAGAAGGATTATTCCTGAAGAAGATAGAGTTGAGGAGATACTGACTAGGGTTTTGCCTATCACTTCCATTCAGGAATCAAAGAATATAGCCATCTTTCACTGGATGAATTAATTGGAAACCTTACTGCCTATGAACTTAGGAGACAAACCATGAAAATAGATGTACATAAGAAGGAAAGGAGCTTGACATTCAGAATCACTGAAGGTTCTGATCTAGAAGATGATAAAATGGCTATGATTACCAAGGACTTCAAGAAGTACCCGAGGAGAGGAAAAGGTTCCTCAATAAGTGAAAACTATAGATAGTCAAAAGCTCATGATAAGAAAACCAATGATGGTTGTTACAAGTGTGGAATGACTGATCACCACAACAAGAACTGTCCTCAATGGGAAATTTAATGGAAGAAGGAAAGAGTTGAACGAAGGAACAGGAAGAAGGAACATGTTCAACCCAAGAAAAGCAACAACAAAGGATCAACCGATCTTTCTGATAGTTTTTTTAGGCTGGTTAGCATGCCCGTGGGAAAGTTGGGGATTCAGTATCGCTTTCCGCTTGGAGCGGCTCACCTCCTTATTCATGATAGGAGTAATAGACAAGGTTTTAAAAAGACATGAATGAACCCGAACAGACGTACCCGCTGCTTCTGCTTTCTACCATATGGGTTCAGTTTCGCCAGGTTGTTTCTTGCCTGCCCATGGATTCAGTAGCAGTTCGAAATGTTGCAATCTAGAGCTACTGCTTAAAGAATCAATTGAGCTCAGGTATCTTTTTCAGGACCCGAGGATGGGGGGATCCTTGGGAGTGGACGTGATAAACCAAACGGGTCGGGCCAACTTCCCACCAAAGGTGAAGTAACCCTTCAGATGCTCTCTCCGTCATCGCTCTTTTTAGGTTGGCATAATATAGAAAGATAGTAATCTTTTAATCTATTTCAGTTCCTGTGTCTGTCGCTATCGCCCTATTCTCTTTTTATATCGGTTCTGACGTCGAACATGTTTTTGACCCGAAAAGCTCCATTAGCAGCGCTTGGGATGATTTTAGGCGTGGCCTATTCCTTTTGGCCATATAATAAGAGAAATCCATTTACGATCAAATCTATATCTAAAAGAATAGAGTGAATGAGAAATATAATAAATTTGGAACCGAGTCATGGTTTTTTCAATCTACCTGTCTATTCAGCAAATAAATAGCAGTTCTTGGTAGCGCGTTTGTTTTGGGTACAAAAGGGTTATTTAGACATTAAAATATTGGATTAGGAAATTGCGAAACATACCCGAGGGGAAGTGCGATGTGTCTGGAATCCTTTCCTCTCCCCTATCCCTCCATAAGACCCTCTTTCTCTTTCCCTCTCGGGAAAGAAGATAAGAAAGGACTACCGGCGGCTTAAACTCATGTCTATAGTCAGTTGCTAAGATGATTCCCATTCAATGTCAATGTTTCCTTTTTTTTTAACTTTATTTCTTTCTACTAGTTCTCATTCAGTTAGGATCAATCTAAACCAAGCCCATACTTAAATCGCTATGCTTGGTGCGGTCCCAGTTTTCTTTGTCGGGCATGGAGAAAGCTCCAAGGATTGATCCAGGGTTAGACCACTCTACGGAACCCCTTTGTATGACTGCTCCAGCTTCTGAATTTCGATTAATCGAATCTGATGCCCCGGTTATTATTTCGCGCCCCGCCGACATGACTTTGGTTTGATTTATTGAAACACAAGTGGATAGGGTACACGCCAAAGCGTTCCATTTCGGCGGGACCAAAATGAACTCCTGCCTCCATCATCTCTTCCAAATTTATGTTCCAATATCTTCTCTATTGCACTCCCTAAATAGGGTTCTTTTCACCTTTCCTGGCCTTTTTTTCCTAGGTGCTCATTTTTTCCGGGCTTTTAGTTTAATGTTTCTATTCAGTGGACGTGGTTATTGGCTAGATGTGAACAAAACCCTAGCTTCTAGAGTTCACTACAATGGGACGGATGCGACTTCCCTCAGTTGGTTTGGGTGTCATAACCCGTTGCATAAGTCCCACTGCTTGGGGAGAAAGCTCAGATGATGATGAACAAAAACTTATGGCCATTGGAGAATCTGATGAAGAAACTGAGGTAAGTGTAATTCATCTCAAAGACAAGATTAAATTGTCGTCTAAAGAAAGTTTATCTGCATTAATTCTAGAACTAATTGATGAATTTGAGGATGTAAACAATGAAAAGGAACATTTGTCCAAAGAATGTGTGATTTTGAAGACTAAGTGCAAAAACCTGGAACTTAGGGTTAGTGAAATTGTAAGTGAAAATACTGTGTTAAAGAACCAGGTTCATGCACTTGACTCAACTCTCCTAGAGATTAGATAAGAAAATCTAAAACTGAAATTAGGAACAGGTAAAAACACAGCTGATCACGCACAACTCACTCCAGAAGAAAATGTAGAAAAAATGAAAGATGAGTTGTATAAAAGGGATGATCAGGTAAGAATCTTAAATGAGGGTCTAAGCAAGGTCAAGCATGAGCTAGACAGAACTTGTAAATGGAACAGGTCCTCCGATGCACTTTCATGGCTACACGAACACCATAGTAGCAACATAACATGATTTGGCTTTGGGAACCTAGCACCTAAGTGGGTGATAAGTGGGGATTTTAACTACTTATTAGCGCCTCTTAGATTTTGTTTTAGTCCAAAAATATTTATAGTGCGGACCGCACAAATTGGAACTGCGGCCGCACAATTATAGTGCGGACCGCCCAAATTGGAAATGGAAAATGCAAACTCACCGAAGTTTGTTCTGATAGAGAAATGGTCAATCTGTGACCGCACATCAAAATCTGTGGTCCGCAGCAAAAAGCTGCGGTCGCACCACAAATTCTGCGGACCGCAGATCAACAAAGGCTTTTGAGCCCTCAAGTAACAGAGTGCGGACTGCAGAAGGAATTCTGAAGCCACACTCCTCCCTTGTCCCTCAAGTCTGACCATCTAGTATACACCTTAGGGCTACTGTACATTTTCCCCTCTCTGAGCACTCTAAACTCTAAAACTTTGAAATCATTTGTTCAATCTCCTGCCACACTCAATCCACATCTGTGATCACTCATCTGCATTACTTTATATCTGGTATGCTTCAGTTACTCATAGAATTTTTTAATTTTTAGTTTAATTTACAATTTGTTAGGTAGTTTTAGGCCATTTCTCAATAGATTTCAATTTTACTACCATGTGGGGTTTAATCTGTGTTAGGTAAACTGCTAATTGCTTTATGGGGAATGGGTGAACTGAAATCTGCGATTGCACAAGAAATTGTGTGGTCTGCAGAAGTTTAGATTAGGGTTATTTAAGTAAGTTTGATTCTGCAGCCGCACTTGAAATTGTGCGGACCGCAAAAATTCTACCGCGGTTGCAAAAAAATTTGTACGGCTTCATAACAGCCGATTCTGTCTTCATAGAGTTGACATTTTTAAGAGTCTGATGTGCGACTGTGATGATTAAAGTGAGAATCGCACTTCAAATATGCGGTCGCACTAATAACTGTGTGGATCGCAGATCCAGAGCTGCGGCCGCAAGTTCAAATTGTGCAGTTCGCACAGCCCAGCCTACAGCCGCACTTGTAATTGTGCGGACCGCACTTCCCCATGTTTCTAACATGTTCTAAACTGAGTGTTACTGTCTGTTTACAATTGAAATACAACTAAATGTTGTTGTTGCTTGTTGTAGAAAATGTTCAGATCTCGAGGCCGTGGATACACGTCAAAGGTGAGGGGTCAGAGGTAGAGGTATAAACACTTTACCCCTAGCCCTCCAAAAGATAATCACCAAGAAAGCTACAGCCGGCAGAGGAAGGAATCCAGAGCCCTCCGAATCTAGTTCATATGCCCCATCTCGGGAAGCATCAGAGGGCGACTCAGTGCAAGAGCAGACTGCTGTCCAATCACAGCCACAGGGAAGGTATCAACTCCGAGACGAGCCTTCCTCGTAATATAGCACCTACGAGGGTTCGGAGAGTGCCAGTCAGGCTTTAGAGCTCTCTTATATATCTATCCCTGAGGCACCAGCGACTATTATTGATTATATTCCAGATGATGGCCGAGGGGGTGATACCAGAGTTGTCGGTCTTGAAAGGTCAAAGAAGAAAGAGGTCTGGCAGGACCGGTTTGTTAGTCTAGCTGCCTTCACTAGCTTCCGTGGGTGGTGGCCGGTGAGATCGCTCACTCTTGAGCAAAAGTTCTAACTCAAAGATCTTGACAAGTATAATCCAGCAGTATTGAGACAGTTCTGAGAGCAGAAGGGGTGGATGTGGTTCACCCTGACTGTTGTGGACGTGAAGGAGTATTTGGTCCGGGAGTGCTACGCTAATGTGGCGCACATAAAGAAAGGGACCAAAGTGACAAAACTGAGAAATTTGAAGGTGATATTTGACCAGCACACACTGAACTCCTATTTGGGGTTTGAGGATATTGAGCCAGTACAATACTTGGAAAAGCTGGCTATGGGAGATGCAACTCGCCCATGGCTAGCTCAGCTTCTTGCAGCCCCCGGGGCATTACCACCATGGATCACTGGAGGGGTTCCTATTCAGCACAACACCCTAAATTTCGAGGCGAATGGATGGCAGACCTTCGTATGTAGCAGACTAGACCCGTGCCAGAATGAGACAAACCTACTTATTCCATGGGCAATTCTAGTCGCCTCCATTATGGCCGGCTACCCCATCAATGTGGGTGACGTGATGTCAACCAACATGTCAGTGGTCACCAGGCAAGATGATACCTTCTACCCGTATCCCAACACTATCAGGAGTACCTTAAGGATGCACGTGTAACGCCCAGAGATTTTGACACGAAGGTTCAGGCAAAGAAGCCTTTCCCTTGGTATTCTCTGATGGATCCCAAGAACCTCGAAGAGAAAGGCTCAGCCGACTACTACCATAGGCTAGTCAGATGAGCCATCGGTGGTAGCTGTAGAGTCAGCAGATATGCCATCCACGCTAGCAACAGTGCAACTTCCATGCCTCCACCTTCAGCCTTAATGCCTCCCACATCGGCTTTGAAGCCGGTGCCTATGCCCTCTGCTCCACTCTCTGCGCTGCGAGTCTCCCAGACATTGGCGAGCCTCAACAACTGGATGGAGATAGCTACAACAAAGTTGTCTGACTTATCCTGTCATGTTGCAGTATAGTCATCTATGCCGGCACCCCAGATTCCCCCCACAGTTGAAGAAACCCTGAAGAAGATCTTGGAGACCCAGAACACGATTATGGCCACTCTAGTGCAACATGGGTCAGTGATTGAAGAGAAGTCACATGCATCAAAGAAGTCAGTGGATAAGCTCCGGCGACAGGTCACCAAGTAGCAGTAGCTAGAGACATTCCATTTGATATGTTGATAGACCCGCACCACCTAGGCCCAGATCCCATAGCACCTACAGTACCAACTAGCTAGTCTGAGGAGCTACACATTGCTGCTGACACTACCGAGGAAGTTCGTCAGATGTTCACCAACCCAGCCACTCCCGGAATTGAGGATGATGATATCCAGTTGGATGAGGCTGAGGTCGGTGACACTGCTAGGGACACAGAGCCATATGGAGTTTTCTTCACTCTTACCCTTATTTTACTCTTATTTGTTAAGAATTGGGGACAATGCTTATTTTTACTCGGGGAGGGGGGATGAGGGGGTGGAGTTTCTTTGACATACTTTGATGATGTTGTATTTTGATAACTATGATACATTTGTCCTGTAATTAACTTATTAGTATTTTCTTCTTATTTCTCATTATATATATATTCTTTCTTATCCCTCATTATGTATATTTGTTTACTTTCAATAATTTTTTGATTCATAGCTTTTTTATTTTTATATTTGGTTTCTTTTTGAATTAGTTGCGTCTTTTAGATTTAGTAGCTTCTTTTTATGTTTTTGTGGATAATAAGCCTTTGATTTTCTTAATGCCACGGTTCTTTCCAAAGGTGAATTTTGTGTGAACCGGGTGACTCTTCCCAACAATGGATGACTAAGGGATTGAATCCGTTTTTGGTGTTTAGGTAATAATAGTAGTAGCAATAAATAAAAAGACCTAATTGAGTCATGCTCGAAGAGTCAAACATGCTTCACTTGGTACCAACACTTAACTACGTGCTTATGGTTAGAAATAAGGTTTTTGGAAAGAAATAACTCTAGTTAGTACCCTTGTGACTCTTGTGTTGACTTAGGCTATCATCGTGTGGTTTAATCGAACCGTAGTGATTTTTCAATCTTGAATATGGTTGTTGTGGGCCGTCGAATCTGTCCTCTTTAAAATCTAGCTGCGTGAGAGGTGAGATGTTGTTGTTGCCAGTCCAAATACCCGTGCGAATGGTCTAGAACTTGCCCCGAATGTTTTTCTTGGCGAAATTTTAAGTTTTTCTTGGCTTGAGAAGTGATTGTAGGCTCTCCTTGACCCACTTGAATTTTTCCATTGCCCACAAATGTTTTTATCCCTATTCAACCCATTTGCACCTAAACCTTTCTCATTTGATAACTATGTTACAAGCCTTTGCCCGTTTTATCGTGACCCTCTCTTGGCACTCGAGCTTTCCTTAACACTCTTGTGAAATAATTGGCTAAAAACGTAAGTTTGGGGGAGAGACGAGGAACCTGAAAGAGGTATCAAGGCACAAAAAGAGAAGAGAAATGAAGAAAAGGAAAGGCAAGAAAAGGAAAGAAAAATAAAGAAAAATGCAAAAAGAAAGTGAATAAGTTGAAGAGTTGAAGGGATTCAAAGAGAATTAATGATGCAAAGTATGGAGAAATCAAAGAGGAAGAAAAAGAATAACATGATCAAGAAAGAGTGATGTTAAGTCTCTCTAGTTCCTCTAAGGAAAACAAATGTGTCAAAGAGTTGGCAAAGCATGATCCAAGAAAAGAAATGGAGTGCTTAAGAAAATATGAACCCGTTCTATCATAGCATATCCAACTTTAGTCCAAAAGCCTTCATTGCATTCCGAAAAGCCCTACGTGATTTCAAAATGAGTGAGCTTACATTAGTGGTGATTTACATGAGGAGCAAGCCTATGGTAATTAAAGCCATACTTGCGACATTATTTTGAGAGAGATGAGTGAACCTTTCGCAAATCTTTGGATTAAGTGTTAAATTCTTAAGTGGGGTAGGAAAATGAAGAGTAGAGGAAGAAGAGTTTGGGATCCAAAATGAACTACATGAAATAAAGAGATTCCTTGATGAACAAAGTCAACTCTTGATGCTCAAGTGTCACATTAGAACTATTTGTGCATAAAAGTTCAACCCATTGCCTTGTTAATAATTCATAAGTGTTGTGGGAAATTGTTGGTCCCAATTGATATGTGAATGAATCATTTTGATTCGCTGGAATGGATCTTAACTTGTGGAGATGGGAACCACTTTATTTGCTCGAGGACAAGCAAAAGCTTAAGTTTGGGGGAGTTGATAAGTGGGGATTTTGACTACTTATTAGCGCCTTATAGCTTTCATTTTATTTCAAAAGTGTTTAATTGTGTTCCCAAAAACTAATGAAATGTGCTTAATTGCAGGAATATTGGAAGATGAACTCCCGAGATGAAATCCAACTTAAGAAGGAGTAATCTGAACTCAAGGACAAAAAAGACACAAAAGCTCAGAAGTGCGGACCGCAGAATATCATATGTTGCCGCGGGTTATGAAGGAGAATCCATCAGAGACTGGTGCAAAGTGTGGTCCGCACATGAATTGTGCGGCTGCAAAAGCTGGGTCAAGAGCAAAGTTCAGAGAATGTGCATTCCAAGTCCATCAAAAGTGCGGACCGCACAATTATTGTTCAACCACAGAAGAAGAGCTATGCGACCACAGTTACAATTGTGCGAACCGCAGTAGAGCAAGATGTGGCCGCAGTTACAAATATGCGGACCGCAAATTAAGTGTAGTGTGGCTGCAGTTCAGGCTATTTACGACATTTGAAGAATAACACAAATGATTTCCTAGTTTTATTTATTAAATTGCAATGTAGTTTAAATTAGACTTTAAAACAACCAAACTTTGTGGAAGAGTAAATTTAGATATTTAAGTTCACACTCTATGATATATACTACTAACTCCCACACATATAACTACCTGCGGAATTCTATCCTGACTCTTATTAGGCATTATTACTGCATCGATTATTTTCATAACCTCCAATTGAAGCTGCACTAGAGGAAGGAACATGTGATGGAACATGTCGTTCCACCCAGGGCAACTTGACAGGGGGAATTGAAAAAAGAGGAAGTGATCCTCAAACCTCGAGGGAATCTATCCATGAACCTATTCCTCAACAACAAAACATTGAAGGAACATCTAGGGGAAATCAGCTGGTTGTGAAACCTTACAAATATCAAGGTTCTTATCCCATTGAGAACATAATTACTGATCCAACCTCTGGAATCAAAACCAAATATTCTTTGAAGAGTCTTTGTGCATTTGATGTTTTTTAATCTCTTATTGAACCTAAAAATGTTGTTGAGGCTTTGCAGGATGAAGACTGTATGAATGCAATGCAAGATAAACTCAACCAATTTAAGAGAATCAAGTTTGGCATCTGGTACCAAGACCCAAGGACATATCAGTAATTGTCACAAAATGGGTCTTCAGAAGCAAACTTGATGACGATGGAATAGTTACAAGGAACAAGGAAATATTGGTGGTTCAAGGATATAGTCAAGAGAAGGGCATAGACTATGATGAGACCTTTGTTCCAGTTGCAAGATTGGAAGGAATTAGACTCCTTATAGCCTTTGCTACTTACATAGAATTCACTCTCCATCAGATGGATTTCAAGAGTGCCTTCCTCAATGGCTATCTAAAGGAAGAAGTGTTTGTCAAGCAACCTCCGGGTTTTGAAAGCAAGTAATGTCCTGATCAAGTGTACAAGCTTGACAAGGCGCTTTATGGGCTCAAGCAGGCTCCAAGAGCATAGTATGAAAGATTATCAAAATTCTTGCTTGAGCATGGATAAAAGAGAGGTAAAATTGACAATACTTTATTCTTGAAAGAGAAAGGTAAAGATCTCTTGGTAGTTCAGATATATGTTGATGATATAATCTTTGGAGCAACTACTGATAAGTTAAGTAAAGAATTTACTAAACTTATGGGAAGTGAATTTGAAATGAGTATGATGGGTGAGCTTAATTTCCTCTTAGTCTTACAAATTAAAAAATGAAACAGTGATCCATCAGCACAAGTATGTGAAAAGGTTAAAATGGAAGATTCGAAAGAATTTGATACTCCTATAGCAACTACCGCAAAATTAGATGTTGATGAAACTGGTTAATTTGTTGATCAGAAGTTGTATAGGGGAATGATTGTCTCTCTATTGTATCTCACTGCTACTAGACCTGACATTATTTTTAGTGTAGGACTTTGTGCTAGATTTCAGGCAAATACGAAGAAGTCTCACTTGACTGATGTCAGGAGGATCTTGAGATACGTAAAAGGCACCACTGACCTTTGTCTACGGTATCCAAAAGATAGTAATTTCAACTTAGTGGGATATGGTGATGCTGGTTATAAAGGTTTTCTTGTGGATAAAAAGAGCACTCAGACATGACAGAATTTCTTGGATCATCTCTTGTGTCTTGGGCCACCAAAAAGCAAAATATTATGGCCTTATCTACTGCTAAAACTTAGTATGTTGCTGCTGCCTTATGTTGTGCTCAATTGTTGTGGATTAAACAACAATTAATGGACTTTGAGATTGATGTAGTTTGTATCCCCATCTTTTGTGATAACACCATTTCAATTAGTATGACCAAGAACCTTGTTCATCACAAAAAAACTAAATACATAGATGCGAGACATCACTTTTTGAGAGATAACTATGAAAAAGGTTTGATCACTGTGGAGTTTTGTGCTACTGAAAAGAAAATAATTGACATATTCACAAAAGCTCTAGGTACAATTCACTTTGAAAGGAACAAGTTAGAATTAGGGATGATTACGATCACCTAAAAAAACCAGTTCTAACTCAAAAAAAAATTTTAAAAAAAAGAAATGTGTTTTACTTTTTAGAAATATGTGAATTTTGTACGTAATTAGATTATATTTTGCTCAGTCTCAACTTTTATCAGTATACTTTTGTGCCATGTGCTAAAATGGCTCATTAATCTCTAACGATATTATCCTTATTTTCTTGGAAAATTCAGACTTAGACAAGAGATTTCTCAATGAAGAACCTGGTTCATCATGATTACATGGTACATACTCTCCAGTATGCATATTTTGAAATAATTATATTTGGATTATGATAAAAAGGAGAGTCCCATTTAATCCTAACCTCCTTGAGCTCCGTTACGAAATGAACCAGTTTCATTCAAAAATAGTCCCAAAAAGCGCAAGAAGTGCCTAGATTCTAGGGAGAGTCATACACGTCTCTTCAAACTGACTCCCAGTTTGATTAGACCTCTGAAATTCAGAAAAAGTAGTTTTTACCCAATTAAACTCTTCATATTTATATTGATTAGGCCTTAGTTGTTTCTTCACTTCAAATCTCTAAGTTGTCGAACAATTCTCTCTATCCTCTCTCATCTTCCAAACACACACATATTCATCTTCTCTCATACCCAAACACATCAATGGCGAACCCTTCTGAGAATCCTTCATCACCACCCAAGCAAACTACACCCATACCATCTATCACATCTTCAACCATACCCACCTCTAAGAAAGGAAGGTTCAAGATGGCTGCTCGCAAGGTTGCTGGAAAAGAATAAATCGAGAAACTAAATGAGCAGTTGAAGGCAAGTCAAAGAGATGAACCCCAAAATTCTGAAGACTCTTTCAAGTCTGCAACTGGGGGGGGGGGAACTATTTCATCTGAAACAGAGCAGGTAACATCTGGTCCTAAAGTTGCATCTTAAGTAATCTCTGAGGTTGCTGCAAATCTGGAAACTAGATTTTTTCTGGTAGGAACTGTGCCTGGGTAGAGGCTGCTGAGTCTGAGAAGATTGGTAGTAAAACTAAACAGAGAAAATAAAAGGAGAGTGAGAGTGCTCAAGGTGATGTGAGGAGAATGGGACAAGGAGTGACTCAATCTTCACCCACTCCTATAGGTTTGACTGAAGAAACATGAGCTGTGGAAGTATGGAGTGAGGAATCAGCTGGAAAAGAAGAAAGTGTGAGAGAAAAAGGGGGAAGTGGGTCTGGAGAAACTGCTGAGGGGTTGGTTAGATTGGGGAAGAAGGTTCAAGAACCTGTTCCATCTGTGCAGGAACCCCTCGAGGACCTACTGGGAAAAGTGTCTGATAGTTACAATCCTAAAAAGAAAAGGGGATCCGGAGTTAAAGTCCCTGGTACTGCTAGGGCAAACAAGACTAAAAAGGTTGCCTCTTCTATCCCTGTAGAGACTCCTACTACAAGAGGAAGAGATACAAGGAGTTAGAAGAAGCAGAGTGAAGCTGAACTAGAAAAGGTCCTAGAAGAAAGTAAGAGAAAAGTTGCTGCAAAGGGAAAGAAGAAGGTGGTTGAGCATGTTGAGGCAGTTCAAATTGAGGAGATGTACCTGGTTCTTCGTGATGAAGAGGAGGCAGAAGAAATGGAGGTTGTGACTCCAAAGGCAAAGAAAATCAAAGACTTCCACAAAAAATTTTGTTTCGAAGACAAAGTCTGCAGGACCCTCTACCTTGGTTAAGAGAACCAGGTCTGCCTTGAAGTCCAAAAAAGTGAAAGTAGTGGAATAAAAAGAATGGGATGAAGAAGAAGAAGAAGAATAAGAAGAATCTGATGCATAGAAGGACAATATGGTTAAGTTTGGGAAAAGAACCATCTTGAAAGTTAGACTCCTCAAGAACTTGAAGGAGGAAGGCATGGTGATACTGCTGGAAAAGTTACTACTGCAGGGTTGGAAGGAAAGAGTCCTTCATATGGATGGAAAGCTTTCCAGAACTGAGATTGTGGAGTTCATGGAAAATTATAAGATCAAAAATTGTAGAGTCACCAGTGTGGTGAAGAGGGTGACAGTGAGTTTTCATGGCAAATTGTAAGATCAAAAATTGTAGAGTCACCCGTATGGTGAAGGGGGTGACAGTGGGTTTTGATGACAAAGAACTGTGCTGCAGGGTACAATGATTACAAGAAACTCAAATGACCAAGTCTAGAGAATCTCCCCACCTCCCTTGCCATTACAAGGAAGTTTGGTGACAATGGAGAAGAGATTGAGCCCAAGGCTAGATACGAAAGTGAAATGAAGACACCCAACAAAGTGATGTTCGAATTTGTTAACAAAGTTGTGCTGCCTAGGCAGAAAAGGAGGCACATTGCCACATTCATGGTGGAATGTCTGAACAGTGGAGGCAAATCAATTGGCCTGTATTTATTATCCAGCTTATCGATAGGGTTCTGACTGGCACCAAAACTCATGATATACCCTATGAGTTCATTCTTACGGCTGTAATTGCACACTTCAAGGTACCTATCAATAAATGGGAAGCTGGTACAAGCTTAGGGCCAAACACTTTGACTGCTTGTGACTATGAAGTCCACACCACTCACAAAGAACCTGTTTCATCCAAAAAGGTGCCTTGTGAACAGCAAAGTGCGAGCTTTGGTGCAACAGAGTGGGGCTAAGGATATTGAAATTGAAAGGCTGAAGAAGAGGTTGACAGAAGTAGAAACTGAGAGAGATGCTCTCAGAGCTGAGCTTGCAAAGGAGAAGGTAAAGAATGATGTCATTCTTCATGATATGCTGAAACTGCTTCAGGCCAAGAACCAAGAACCTGGTCCTTCCTAGCCTTAAAACCTTCCTAGCCTAGTTAGACAAACCAGTGACCCGGATGAGATTTTTTTTGCTCTTTTTACTCATGATCCAGTATTTTTATTTCTCTTTATGCTTTTTGGATGATTAGTATTAATGATAATCAACTATTTTTTGCTCTAATTGTTTGTTGATGCTTCATAGATGGCTAATATCATTAGATTGATAAATGATGCTCGAATGACTCACCAATTCTATGCCATAGCACGATATCATCACTAGCTATGAGCTTGAACTCAACACTTAAACAATTATTAAGGGCACACATTTGGAACTTTAAATTGATATGCAACAAGGTATTTCTGATGGTGATTACTGTGTTGCAAATTCTTTGGAGAAACAACAACATAATGAACGTGTTTTTATCCTGATAAATGTAACTAGATAGATAATACTTATTTGTATTTATCCCTTCAGTTAATGCATTTTTTTATTAGGCTGATTTGGAATATGAACATCAAATTGCTAGGAATTATTAAGGATGAAGTTGAACTTTCAGTTTCGATAATAATTTTCCACTATATTAGCTTATGTCTTGTTGTAACATTTCAACATCTCGATTTTCTTAAATGTGATTGGATTTTGGAATTTGATGATACCTTAGTTCCTTCTCATAATTTGTGACTCGTAGGAACTAGCCTTGCCGCATTTCGACTTGTATTGAAGATTTTAAGTACGTTTGAGGACGAAAGTCTTTCTAAGTAGTGGTTAATGTGATGACCCGACTGTTTTTAGAATAGAAGTCTGAATCATGTTCCGACACTTTTGGTAGCTCGAGATAGCTATTAGGAACTTGTCTACAAAATTTGATTAGATTCTGAGGTAGTTCGAACGGGTTTAGAGTGCATTCTGCGCAAATAGCAATTTTTGGAAAACTATATCCAGCAATCCTTTGGAAATAATGACACCAGTGAAGCAATTATTTTTGCATCCTAAGCTTCAACTTCATCATAACTTGTTTTTGGGATAGAACTAGGTAGATTTGGATAGTTCTTGATACCTTTATGCTCAGATGAATCATATAACTTGGTAATTGAAGCAAAATTATATCCATAATTTATGTTAACTGGACTTCTATTGTGGTTAAGAATCCCCAATTTGTATTTTAGCTTGCTTACTGTAAAAGAATTAAAGAAGAAGAAACTACCACTAACAATGAGAGCTTCATTAGCCAACTGGAGTGTGATTGTGATTGGATCATCAATCATTTGTTTATTGTCTTTCTTACTTATGTAATTTTGATTGTCTATTTGATTTAGTCGATCAATCGCCTGATAACCGTTCGATACCGATGCACCTGATATTTTTTCCGGCGGCTAGAAAATTGGTACGTTTACAATCAGATAACCAATAAGCTAAATTGCTAAATGTAAATATCCGCGTGATAAGCATCCCTAATCTATGTTACTTATAAAATAAAAATCAGGTACAATTGTTTTAGAAATGTTGGGAGCATAGCTTATGGGAAAAAGGTAAAAAAATATTGAGGAACAAGAAAAAATATTAAGGCTAAGTTCTCACATCTTATTGATCATTATAACATGTCTGGATCATGAATCTAACACCCGAATTATGGGATTTTGATGGGTTTCTTGACTTAGGGCTAAATTTTGAAAAATTCTCAATTGACCATCGATTTCCAATCAAAATCAAATTCTTGTGATGAATTTAGAATCCTTATTTTGTGCGCTTAGTGGGAATAATACATTAATTAAATTTTGAGCCCGTGGACTAGATAGTTATTTTATTTGATGTTGAAAAATGAGTCAAACCTCTATATATGCGTAGTTTCTCATCAAGATTCGACTTTGAGCATATATTCAGATTCCTCCAAGTGAGGACTATCCATTGGAGTGTGTTTAAGCGGATTCGAGGACGGGTTGATCGGAAATTGACCCAAATGGTTAAAGTTTGACTTTGACACGGATTCCAAAAATTTGGAAATATTTATTTTGAAGTTTTTGATCATTCTGATCATGATTTTGGATAGGTTGAGCGCATCTAGGCTTTAGTTTGATTAGTATTGGACTTGAGAGGCAATATGCTTAACCTTGTTATGCTTGCTTTTTCACTACTTCCATGCTATGTGGCTTTACTTGGCCTATGTGTTGGAAAGAGCGGATGTCAGGTAGAAAAGCAGGCGTCGTGACACGCGTGATGCGAGTAGGACTTGTTCCGACGCTGATTTTGGGGACATACCTGGAGTAAGAATTAGAGTTTGGCACTCGGAACATGGATATGAGATTTTGGAGAGAGTAATAGAGTGCATGTTGATACAGTATTGTTATTTCGATTCGGGATCGAATGCGGATTAGTCCATTATCGTTCCTAGCTACCGGTGAACAGAGTGCATGTTGGTCAATACAATTTATTGCCCGTAGTAATAGAGTGTAGGTTGGTCCAACAGTGTCGCAACCTACCATAGGGCGGTACAGGGTGGATACACCTTCCGGCAAGCGGTGTTTCACCGAATTTTTTATTAAATATATATATATAGATAGTATACAAAATGAAAATATTAGGTAAAAATATAAATAAATAAAAATAACATCGCTTTTCATTATAGTGATTTATTCATTCATTTATTTTTTTAAATTTTGACAGCACTTATCAAAAATCTTGTGTACGCCCTTGGAAGTATATGTTATTCATGAATTGGTATTATATATTTTAATTTTATAGTTTTTGTACTCTCAAATAATCATGTTTATTATTTTCGTTTGTATTTTCTATCTTGTATATACAACTCATTCCCTTACTTTTCACATATCTTTCGGATACTGCTGTTGCTCCTCCACCGAACGCCGTCGACGCTTAGCATCTTTTTTTTATTTCCATCACAATATTTGAGGAGGTGAGCTGCCATTTGTTCATGAGGTCACCGACTATCTTTATTTAGCTTTGTATCTTATGTCTAATTTGGTTATTATTATTGTTAGTTATTTTATTGATAAAGTTTGCCTCACAGGTTGAGTTGCTAGGATTTGTCGGGTGCTGGTTATTGTTGGAGTAATTTGGGTCATGACATTTGTGGTACTTGTCTTGTCCTTTCAACCAATGATGCTCAATAATATTTGAATGGTGAAAATTATACCGATAGGGATGATATTCGAAATTCAATCAGAATAATTTAACTGCATTAATAAAATTCATACAAGAATAACAAGACAAGCGAAGAAAAGATGTCGTAAAAGAGAAACACGAGTTGTATATATGCTCAATTAACATCTAAAGCCTACTCCATTGCGAGCTACAACTACGTACTCCCTCCATATTCTCTGTCCATTGAATATATGCCCCGAAACAACACTACTTGTGGATCTTAAAAATATCGATCCGTAGGGCCCCTACGTCATCTGTTAAACTCCCTCATGTGCTACAAGCCACTTACACCGACTTTAAGGACACATAGGAAAGGGGTAATTTCAAAACCCGACTCAGGCTGATCAATAAAGGAAAAATGGCACTCTTTTATATTGTTTTTGTAAATTTTTATTACGTAGAGGGTAGGGTAAGGGAAAATTAGGGAAAAAATTATAAGGCGGGGACTCAAACTCTCACCAACTAGATGAAAGTTCAAGTAGCCAACCAACTGAACTACTAAAGTTCTTTGATTACTTCTTTACTTTGATACTTAATAGTACTACGTACTTTTCATGGTTAATTTCATCATGCTCAAACTCGTGTTTTTCTTCACAAAAATCACAAATCACAAATCACAAAAAGAATTGTGGACATGTTCCTCTCAAACTTGATACATAGAGACATTGGCCTAGTTCGTTATTGCCCTATTTCACCTGTACTTTTCGTAATTTTTTTGGTTTAATAAAAATGTTAACTGCCATTAATTTGGTGGTTTTATTTTTTTATTAACAAAGAAAGAAAGGGAAAATGGTCTTATCCCTCTTAGAGTCAGAGTGATTTTATTCCGGATTTAAGTTACATAGATAAACTCTTTTAATTATTTTATGTACCTCTCGTATATATATAATATAATGGGAGATTAAGATTATGTTGAAGATTGTGACAATGACATTTCAAAGATAAATTCAAAGGAGAAAGATACACTGGCTAGATTCCCGAAGATCACACTAGAGTTTGGTTATGATTTGAGTTTGTTGACTTGTAAGCAAGTGGTTGCTCTCTTTTCTAAGAGGTTATTGTTTTGTCATTTTAGGAGAGTATCATTTTAGGAAGAACATCTATTTATAGACGATCGCAATAGTGCATGATCAACTCAAATACCAATCAAGATCTCTAGCTAGCTTAAGGGACATCCAAATTCCAAAAAACTTTGATGAATGATATCCGCCAAAGCTGCAACAATATCCCTAATTAACAGCCTCAGCTTTTTTCCCTGCCTCTAGGCAACCATATAGTATACCAATATGATGCTTATGGTGCTAGCTTAGACTTTTATGTTGTGATCCTCTAAGGCGGAGCTAGTAGCACGGCTATAAGTTCAGGCGAACCGTTTAACTTTTTATTCTAACAATGTATTAGTATTAAAAAATTCATTAAATACGTACAAATATTAAATTTAGTATTCATTTATTAACACTTGAAGTATGTTTCTCCGTGTTTGACAGTTATTTTGTAGTCAGTTTGGAGAACTTTTGAAATCCTCTTGTTGTTATAGCGAAACTTTTTGGACAGAGCAACAAAGCCATTGTTCTAAAAGTCAAAGCTCATAAGGTTGAAAGTGATCTTGCTCTACTTGTTGTCTATTGCCCTTTCTTGTCGAACGAAAATCAGCAAAGATCTATCCCGCGGATTTTGTATATCTATGAGCTTGCGTAGCCAATTCTAGAAGACTTTCGTAGGAGCTCATTTGAAAAGTCATACGAGAAATATATTTGAAGGTAATTACACGTAATTATATTGGACTAAGCACACATCTATTATGAAAGTATTTCAGTCATAAATTAAATTATTACTTGTCTTACATTCTAAGAAAACTTAGACCTTGGTATAACTCGATCAGTTGAATAAAAACACACTTTTATCATCATGTCGAGAGAACAATCATCTTTTCAGTAAGGGTGTCTAACGGGCGGGCCGGGCCGGGCCGATTACGTTTTTTTTCTAACCGGACGGGTTGCGGTTACGGGTTCTTACCGGTTAATTGTTAACGGGTTTAACGGGTTGGGGCTTATCCGGGTAAAAATGAACCCGTGCGGGTAGGGGTACTGCCGGGCCGGGTTTCAATTTTTTTAATTTTTTTTTTCAAGTTTTTGTACATGTATTGTAATTTATATAAAATATAAAGTAAAATATATAAAGATAACAATGATTATGGAAAAAATTGCACTTATAAATTGCAAGTGCAGCATGTATTTCAAATTATCAATTTTCAAATTTCATATTTCAAAATTCAACTCTTACAACTTACAAGTTACAAGTTACAAGTTACAACTAAGTACTAAATTCGACAAGTAGTAAATTCAAAGGTTTTGCA
>ML332704.1:0-25020 GCA_005239505.1 Nicotiana paniculata
TCTAGCTAGCGTAACTTGAGAGAGTGCGTCTAGTAAATTATCATAATTACTCGAGAGAGATTTTATGGTATATAGAGAGTTCATGATTGATTGAGACGATTAATCAAGCAATAAGAAGTATCCGAGAAAGAATTCACCAACGGGGGAAACCATAACCTTAGACCTTTATTATCATCGTTTACATTAAATTGTTAGTCAATTACTAGTTTATTATTTNTACTTGCAGCGCCCGTTTAGTCTTTTTATAAGACATAGTTGAGCGTGATCAACCACCTACGTCCATTCAAAGATGTAGTTCCCCCAACAAAAGGGACATTAGTACTGTCGAATATACTAGTATGTAAAGGCAAACACCAATCTTAGTAGAATGAATAGTGAAGCAAAGAGAAGGCAGGCATGGTAATCAATAAGTGCGTCACAGATATACACAAGAAACACCAAGTAAGGATCACATAGTTTCCAATTCAATATTTCCATCTCTTTTAGGTTAATAATCTTCAGTGCCAAATGCCACCACTCACAATTCCACCGAGTTTTTACATGGAGTCTGGTCTCGGCCTGACCGGATAAGCCATCCCAAGTGAGACATATCCATATCCATAATTTAAGTTAATAATTCCAACACAAATGCCATCATGTGTACAACATGGCGTTCGATCTCGGCCCGTTCGGCTAAGCTATTTCACTTGAGACATAACCTCTTTCGATTGTTCAACTCAATTCATAAGATTTTCCCCGTCTTTCATTACATGGCACTTGGACGCTTTTTCTTTCTCAATTCAAATCTTTCCCCTGTTTACAAGTTCAAATAACAGTATCAATCATATCGATAAGTTCTACCACATAAGGCATTGCACACATTAAGGGAAAGAGCTAGGAAATCATAGCACGTTCTCAAATAGCATGATTACACAGTAAAAATTTAGAACAGTTACAGAGCATAAATCTTTCATCCCAACACATTAAGGCAATCAATTCTAGTATGATCAAGGCGGAACTTACGCCACTTATTCGGACACCAAGAGTTAGATTCTCAGAAGAAGAGAGTTAGCCATACATATCTTAATTATTTTTTTCCTCAGAGCTTTTAGACAATCCTAGTTTTAGAAACTTCAATCTATTCTATTAATATAGGAAGATTGAATCCAAAATTAAGGGAATAGTCGTAATTCTAGCTCATTATAGCACTTTGCCAAACACTAGGTGTGCATTACTGTTCTTAGGACTTTTATCAAACATTCTACCGTTCTTCTACCCATTCTTAATTTACAACCTCCCATCCTATTTTAGGAATACATGCATGCAAGAAACTTATCCCCCCCCCACACCCAGTATTTACTTCACCAATTATTCCCCTTTTTACTAGATTTTTGAATTTAGAGGATATGGTATAGATTCTTACCTTCAATCTATTCTTCAATCTTATGGCCCTCTTGAAAATCTTCAGTATTTAGCAAGAATGATGAACACTAGTTGATAGATGATCTTTACCTCTCTAAGAACCCTCTTCCCCGCTATAGAATTATAAAAGAATGGCTCAATATTGTGTAGAACATGTGCTTTTAACGGAATAGGGTGGGGTCTTAAAATAAGAAAAAATGGGTGCCCCGACAGGTATGCGGTCTGCAAAGTGGCCACATAAATAGCCTTCAGGAAGTTGAATTTTTTGACTGTGTATGCAACCACTATGCGGTCCGCATACCTGTTCTGCGGTCGCATAATGCACCGCAGAACTCCCCTTCGCAAAAGTTCAAGGCAGGTGTGCGATTAACACGTAGCCCACAAAGCGATTATGCGATCACATAATTGGGCCGCATAACTTGCCTCAAATTTTATCAATTCTCTGTTTCACTCTACGGCTATTATGCGATCCGCAGAGTGATTATGTGGATGCATACTGGGCCGCAGAAATGCGTAATCGGAGAAACACTTTCTTCTCAGTACGTTTTTGGTTAAAATTTTTACGTGTCCTTACATCCTCTCTCCACTTAAGATCATTCGTCCTCGAATGAGGATCAAGGTTCACTTAGGTTCAAATATACCATATACCAACAACCCCAAATTTTGCCTAACTCCCAAATTTTCTGAAAATTTCGCTAGAGTTTCCTTTGTAATTAGGCCTAGGTACCTGCCAGAGAGTCCCCAAAACACAACTTAGCAACATATTTATGATTAAATGTCACAACAGGACGCAAAATAACACCAACCGAAGCCTCATGAGGGGCATATGACTAGAAATGAGTGTCTTATATTAGCCGAACAAGTGATACAAAATTTTGGGGAAACAAATTCATAGAACTATTACATGGTAATTCAAATAGATGAGGGTAATTATTTTTCATTTCATTCTCGGCTTCTGAAGTAGCTTCTTTAACCTGCTGGTTCCGCCATAATACCGTCACGGATGCAATTTCTTTGTTTCTCAACTTTTGGATCTGTCTATCAAGAATAGCAACCGGAATCTCTTCATACGACAATTATTCACTAACCTTGATGGTCTCAACCGGTACAATAGCGAACCGATCTCCAATTACCTTCTTCAATATGGACTCATGGAATACCGAGTACACTAATGACATCTTAGGTGGTAGCTCAAGCTTGTACGCCGCCTGACCTATCCTTTGAATGATTCTATACGGCCCGACATTCCTCGGACTTAATTTTCCTTTCTTTACAAACTGCATGATCCCCTTCATGAGAGATACCTTCAAAAACACCCAATCATCTTCTTTGAACTCCAAGTCTCTGCGACGAACATCCGAATATGATTTTTAGCGACTCTGAGCAGTTTTCAACCGCTCTTTTATGATCTTAACCTTTTCCATAGCTTGATGCACAAGGTCTGGTCCTATTAGTTAACTTCTCCAACCTCGTACCACCCAATCGGCAATCTACATCTTCTACCATACAAGGCCTCAAACGGCGCCATCTGAATACTATCATGGAAGCTGTTGTTATAAGAAAGTTCTTTGAGCGGCAAATGATCATCCCAGCTACCCTTGAAGTCAAGCACACAAGCACGCAACATGTACTCAAGAGTATGAATAGTACGCTCTGCTTGCTCGTCAGTCCGTGGATGGAAAGTCGTGTTAAGATTTACCTAGCGCACCAAACCTTGCTGAAATTTCTTCCAGAAGTTAGCTGTGAACTGGGCCCCTCGATCGGAAATGCTGGAAACTGGAGTGCCATGAAGCTTGACTATTTAATTGATATATAATTTAGCTTCTTGTTCTTTAATGTAGGTGGATTTATCCGGCAAGAAGTGAGCTGAATTCACGAGTCAATCCACGATCACCCAAATTGAGTCAAACTTACGCAAAGTGCGCAGAAACCCTACCACAAAATCCATATTGATCATTTCTCATTTCCACATTGGAATTTCTATACTCTGAGCTAACCCATCGGGCCTTTGATGCTCGGACTTCACTTGTTGACAGTTTGAACATTTTTCCACAAAGTCTGCTACTCCCCTTTTCATGTCATTCCACCAGTTAACTTCCTTGACGTCATGATACATTTTGGTAGAACCTGGGTGCACGGAATATCTAAAAGTATGAGCTTCTGCCATGATTCTTTCTCGAAGACCATCCACGTTTGGAACACATATCCGCCCTTGGTATCGTAGTGTGTCGTCATTCATGCCAAGAGAAAAAGCCGTAGTCTTATGTTTATGAATCCCTTCCTTCAGTTGTAACAACACTAGATCATTATATTGCTTGTCCCTGACTTCCGCTACAAGCGATGATTCTGCCCTATTTCACACAATCACTCCCCCTTCATTATAGTCCGCAAGACGAACTCCCAAACTGGTGGATCTCCCCGGCCAAGGGCCTTTGACATGTCTATAAGTGAACCAAACTACCCATAGATTTCTGACTAAGAGCATGCGTCACCACATTAGCCTTCCCCGGATGATACAAAATGTCGATTTCATAATCTTTGAGCAACTCAAGCCACCCCCTCTGCCTCAAGTTAAATTCCTTCTAGGCACCACGAAATCTCGAGTTTTTGGTTAAAATTTTTACGGGTCCTTACAATTATGTTACGTACGATGGGATCGGGTTGTGCGCCGCAACAACCTGTGTATTTATATTTCTCTGAGATGTGATAGTATTATGGTATTTCCTTTTTGAACTTAAGGATTGGTAAAGTTTGAATGTCGTTGACTTCTTCCTGAAGCTGTATCTATCATTCTCAATTGATTGTTTTACTTTGTTCCACATTTCTTTTCTGTCTATATTGTTTATATTGCATACAGGTTGTAGTGTGAGTGACCCGCCTTAGCCTCGTCACTACTTCGTCGAGGTTAAGCTCGGCACTTAGAAAGTACACAGGGTCGGTTGTACTCATAATACACTCTAAACTTCTTGTGCAGATTTTTGTGCTGGCCCGAGCTGATCATGAGGTTAGCAACTGGACTCATTCGACAGGAGACCCAATGTAGATCGTCCGGCGTCCACAGACCCTGGAGTTTCATCCTAGCCACTTTACTTTACTGTTTCTTTTCTTTCAGAACAATGTATTTCCTTTCAGACTATGCTTGTGGTAAATCGTAGTAGCTCGTGAATTGTGATTCCAGATCCTAAATATAGCAGACATTATGGCATTATTATTATTCGGTGCTCATTTTATTTTTAAGATTATTTTACCTTATTTACTGAAATATATAAAATTGACTTAATGATTCTCTTACGTTGGCTTGCATAACAAGTGAAATGTTAGGTGCCATCACGATCCTGATGGTGGGAATTACGGGTCGTGACAGATTACATGACTAAACACATGTCCATATCCCCAAAGTAACTATACTAAATAGGAAATCTAACATGCTCCTAAACGTATTAGTTTTCCATGCTAATATGTAGTATTATATATCAATGTCCGGAAATAATTATACTAATAGGATTACTAAAGGAATCATGTAGAATTCCTAACATGTATTATTATGTCCGAAAAATGATGGTATTACAAGGCTAATGTCTAGAATTCCGATTATGTCCTTTTACCGTGAGTTATTATGCTTAATATTAAAAGGTTATTTTTTTAATCTAACATTTTATTAATTATCTTATAATAATAAAAATAATGTATGTGTGTGTGTGTATATATATATATGTGGTTCTAGAACATGATTACATGATCATACTAAAAATCTGATTACGAGTAGGTTGAATTGTGATTCAATAGACTGCAACCTCTACTTATGACTTGCATGAATTGATTTAAATTTGGTTTTAGGGTTTGTCAAATACCATAATAAGCCAAAAACTATAATGAACTTTGTTTGACCAACTTTTAGACCAATCCAAAACCTTCTTATCTCCAATATCCGTCAAAATTAGGTAACATGAAGTGCTATTTAACTAACATGGTTCATAATATACCTGTATACGGGTGAAACTGGACCCATAAGTTGGCCTTCCCAGATAAAATAAATTGAGTAAGGAACATGATGACAAGGAACCGGAATCAAGGTAAGGGACTCATCGAGGCAGGCACAGGGGTACGATGCTTGCCCTCGAGTATATCAAGGCCATGACCCCCGAATCGGTCCAAATCCCAAAAGACTTTGGAGAGCATTATTGGACAATCAAACACGATTAATAGAAGGCCGTAATATCCGTGACCAACGGGGTATCATGGTACGGAATTCGGCATATACCGATAGGAATCTAGTAATTAGTTAAACGGGAGATTCTTACCTTTTATGAAATTGTACCTAGAGTGGGATTCCCCTACTATTTAAATGGTGTCTGATTATTCATTGAACACATTATAATACGCATCCCAAAGCAATATAATATTATTTTTCTGTTATTCATAGCTCTTGCATTGTTGATCATTATTTCATTATTATACGCCCAAGATCTAAGACACATACCTCGTTGAGGCTTCCCTCGAGTCCAGAATAATCCCCTTTTATTTTCAAGCGGTTTGACAATTTATTACATCTTTTGCCTGTTTATTCTAGAAATCTTTACTGTTTGTATTGAATAAATCCACGTATCCTTAAAGCCACTTACAAATTTAATTGTTATCCGTTTTTAGGGTAAACAGTTTGGCACCCACCGCGGGGCTAAGGATGATAGTGGCAATTTGATACAAATTTTCATAACACACCTTATTTTACACTTGTTCTTTGAAGTGTCTTAAATTTCAGGTCAAAGTTCAAAATACCGAACACCCAATTTACACTTCTAAACATGGAGCTAAGTTCGATCACCATGACGAGAACAACAATATGGTACCTAGTAACGAGGCCCCCCCTGTAGATCCTGTGGAATTTTGGTCATGACCCCGTTCAACGATAACTCACATATGGCCATCGATGCGAATTTGGCTACCGATCTTGAGAACAACGTCCGGGGGTGAGGGGGTGGGGGAGGGTGACAAGTGCAGATTTTGACTACTTGTTAGCACCTTCTTACTTTCATTTTAGTTCAAAAGTGTTTAATTGTATTCCTGAAAATATATTAAATATGCTTAATTGCAGGAGTAATTGAAAAATGAGCCATTAAGATGAAATCCAGCTCAAGGAGTGATCTTAACTCAAGGTAAAAATCAGGCACATAAGCTCAAACACGGACCGCAGATGTCCATCTGCGGTCGTAGATTCTGAAGGAAAATTTATCAGAGCCCAAGTGGAAAGTGCGGTCGCACATGAAATGTGCGGCCGCAGAAGCCAGGAAAGATGAGAAGTTCAGAGAGTTCTCATATCAAAGTTCAAAGAAAGTGCAGACTTCACAATTATTGTGCGGCCGCAGAAGTCAGCTATGCGGTCGCACTCAGATATGTGCGGTGCGCAGAAGAACCTTGTGCGGTTGCACACAAAAATATGCGGACCGCAAAATATGAGAGATGCGGCCACAATTCAGAATTGTGCGACTGAATATTCAACTCCTGTCAAGAATGAAGACAAGTGCAGCCCGCACATGAAATTGTGCGGCCATAAAACCTTTGAAAAAGGGAAATTTTGTCCAAAAATTCTAGCACTGTATAAATAGAATAGTTTCACTTTTTAGGTTAACTTTTGTATCTTTTAATATCAACAACCGTTTTCTTTGCTTCTTTTTGTTTTTTTTTTATCAATTTTGAGCTTTTTAAATATTATTTTTAACATTTCAATCATTAATATGGGTTTAATTATCACTTCTTCTTCTTTATCTTCTATTTTAAGCATGAGTAGCTAGACCTTCTTTGGTGTTTATTGCTAGTATGTAAACTTCATAGGTGAAGGTCATAGCCGTAGGCCTTTTTACTATTTTGAAAAAAACAAAAACAATTTGCTAGTTTTAATCCTTAGCTATCATCTGTAGTTTAAAATAGATTTAAAAACAAACCAAATTTTGTGGAAGTGTAATCGGATATAATTCAGGCTCATTCACGCAAATATATACTCATGGTCCCATTCGTAGCTCCCTATGGAAAATTGATCCTGACTCCTTGTTGGGTGCTATTATTGCTCCGACTTTTTCACAACCTCAAATTGAGGTGTGGCTTGGAAGAGATCAATTTTTGGCACCGTTGCTGGGGAGCTAATAACATATTTAACTATATATTTGGTTTTGTGTATGAGTTGTCTCATTTTCCTTCCTTGTTACTAACTTATGGGTATTGTAGGTGCAATCATGGGAAACAATGAGCTAGGAAACATAAATGTGGGGGATTTGGATGTTGATGATGATGTAGTGTATGAGGTCCCTCTTGAACCTCTAGCTAATAGGCGAGGTCGACCGTCTAATGAAAATGTTACCGTTCCATCCCTACCTCCACCACGAGCGGTCCACACTAGGTGTTGTTGAATGAAGGGTATGCAAGTAATATAGTCCCACCCCATATTAGGGAGGGAAACTATCAAATAACCAACATGATGCTCACTTTGCTCGAGAAACGAGGGTTCTTCACCGGTGCACCGGGTAAAAATGCATATAAACATTTGAAGGGGTTCGTTGATACGTGTTGGGAATGCAAACAAACAAAAATCTCCGAGGATTCTTTGAGGCTAAGTCTTTTTCCCTTCTATCTAAGGGGGAAAGCTTTAGATTGGTTGGAATATTTGCCAAATCATTCCATTCGGACGTGGGATGAACTTGAGGAGAAATTCATTTCAAACTACTTCTCTCCCAGGCACATGGCTATTCTCCGGGATGAAATTCTAGCATTCAAGCAAGATCTCAATGAACCGCTACACGAGATATGGAAAAGATATAGGACAATGATGAAATATTTCCCCAACAATGATATGACAGAGAACATGGTTCAACAAACTTTCTATCGGGGGATCAATACCACCAACCAATGTGTAGTGAATCAACTTGCAGGTGGGAACTTCATTACTACACCTTATGCGGAGGCATGTGATATTTTGGATGAGATGGAAGATACTTCATCGGCATGAAAATCTAGAGCCAATGTTCCACAAGGTGATCTAAATGTGATTCTTCTTCACAAATAGTTACATGATCACCGGCAAGCCATAGCCGAGTTGACAACCACCATGAACCAATTGGCAAAGGCTAGACTTCAACAAGTGTAAAACCAGAGGCAAGTCAATGCTATGGAGGGAGTTAATATGATGGTAAACAAGAGAAGAACAAGAAGTCCACAAATGCAACAAAGAGTGGAAAAATTTATGCAAGATGATAGTGGGTATGATCAAGGGGATTCTTATAATGATCAAGATGAAGAGGTCTAATATTTGAAAAACATTCAAGGGAAAATAAACAACTACCAAGGCCCTAGTCCACAACAATGGATACCGTCAAACAATCAAGGCAATCAGAATTCTAACAACCAAGGTAATTGGAATGGTGGGAACAATCAAGGAAACTGGAATGGAAGAAACAACCAAGGACATTGGAAAAATATTAACAATCAAGGAAATTGGGGAAGCAACAACCAAGGAGGTTGGAACAACTATCAAGGAAATCGGGGGTCGGATTTTCAAAGTCCCCCGATGTACCAACAGCCGAGCAATCCACCTCCTTATCCTTCTCATGGTCCTAATTCCTACAACAATAAAATGGGTTGTATTGAAAGCATGTTCAAGCAAATGATGGAGAAGAATGTCGATTCCAATGTCCAACTTGCTTCACATAATACATCTATTCAGAACTTAGAAGTGCAAATAGGTCAAATCTCTCAACCTTTTAATTTGCGTCCTAAGGGGGAACTACCAAGTGATACGGTGGTGAACCCGACGGGTGGGAACACTACGGGACATGACATGTCCGTGAATACAAGAAGTGGAAAAAGTAGCAATGCACCTACCTCAAGTCTAAGGCAATCTCTGGATGATGAGCAAGTGGTGGAAGAAGAGAATATCCCGAACAATGTTGTGCAAGCAAATGATGAAGTGCAGATTGATATTGATGACTCGGTGGAAGAAACCCAAGAGTACATGAACCTGTCTAGGGATCATGTGATTTACATACCGGAGCCAAGGAACCATTTCCTAAACCACCTCCTCCCTATCCTCAAAGGATTGCCAAGAAAAATGATGAATATAAATTCGAGAAATTCATTGATATGATGAAGAAACTCTCTATAAATGTGCCTTTGGTTGAAGCTTTGGAGAAAATTCCTGGATATGCTAAGTTTATGAAAGACTTGGTGACAAAGAGGATATCGATGAATTTTGAAACTACCAAAGTCACTCACCAAGTGAGTGCAATTGTGCATTCGATGGCTCCAAAACTAGAAGATCCAAGTGCTTTTACAATTCCTCGTACCATTAAAAGTGCTAATTTTTCAAAGGCTCTTTGCGATCATGGGGCGAGTATCAACTTGATACTCTACTCAGTTTTCAAGAAATTGGGAATTGGGCAACCAAGACCCACATCTATGAGATTACAAATGGCCGATCGTACAATGAAGAGACTATTGGGGGTGATTGAAGATGTATTGGTTCAAGTTGAAAAGTTTATTCTCCCAGCGGATTTTGTGATTCTTGATTGTGAAGTGGACTATGAGGTGCCGATTATTCTTGGTAGACCTTTCCTTGCTATGAGGAAGGCTTGATGTTAAAGCTGGTGAACTCACTTTCTGGGTGGGTGATGAAAAGGTGGTGCTCCACGTATGCAAATCTATGAGGCAACCGAATAATAATGAAGTAAGTTCATTTGTGTGCATGGTGACCGATGTGATTATTGATAATACTAGTGCCACGATGAATATTGATGATACATTGGAGTCCGTGTTGCTTAACCTTGATGATGACGAGATGGATGACCTCGTGGAATGTGTGAAGTCATTGCAAATAATGGGGTCGTACACTTATGAACCCCGCAAATAATCCTTGGATCTTGAAAATTGAAAGACTCCTCCAACAAAGCCCTCAATCGAGGAGCCTCCCATTTTGGAGTTGAAGCCATTGCCTCCGCATCTCAAGTATGAATTCCTTGGCCCTTGTTCTACTTTACTGGTTATTCGTTCCTCTTGCTTGACTAACGTGCAGGTAGACTCTACATTAGCAGTGTTACAAAAGAGGAATAAAGCTATTGGATGAGTGTTGATATTCGGGGAATAAGCCCCGCATTTTTCATGCTCAAGATTAATTTGGAGGAGGGTTCTAAACCCTTCATTGAACATCAAAGGAGACTAAATAAAGCAATACAAAAGGTGTTCAAAAATGAGATCATAAAGTGGTTGAATGTCGGGGTTGTCTACCCCATTTTTGACAGCTCGTGGAGTTCACTGATGCAATGTGTTCCGAAGAAATGGGGTATTACTGTGGTCACCAATGATAAAAATGAGTTGATTCCAACAAGAACGGTGACCGGGTGGAGAGTGTACATGGACTATTTGAAACTAAACAAATTCACAAGGAAAGACCATTAACCACTTCCCTTTATTGACCAAATGCTTGATCGATTGGCTGATCGGGCGTTCTATTGCTTTCTAGATGGGTATTTGGGCTACAATCAAATCCTTATTTCCCCGGAAGATTAAGAGAAAATAACTTTCACTTGTCCCTATGGCACTTTATCTTTCAAGAGGATGCCATCGACTTATGCAATGCACCGACAACTTTCCAACGGCGTATGATGACGATCTTTACGGATATGGTAGAGGATTACCTTGAAGTCTTCATGGATGACTTTTTGATAGTCGGGGATTCTTTTGATGATTTCTTGCCAGAGTTGGATAAGGTATTGGCAAGGTGTGAAGAGACGAACTTGATGTTGAATTTGGAGAAATACCATTTCATGGTTGAAGAGGGTATTGTCCTTGGACACAAGATTTCAAATAAGGGGATTGAGGTCGACCAGGCGAAAATAGAGGTGATTTCTAAACTTCCACCTCCAACATCCGTGAACAGAGTGAGGAGTTTCTTGGGTCATGCGAGGTTTTACTGGTGTTTCATCAAGGATTTTTCCAAAGTGGTGAATCCCTTGTGTAAGCTTTTGGTTAAAGATGCCAAATTTCACTTGAATGAGGATTGCATGAGAGCATTTGAATTGCTCAAGTTCTAGTTGACAACTACTCCTATTATCACCGCCCTGAATTGGAGCTTGCATTTTGAGCTCATGTGATGCTAGTGATGTGGAGGTTGGAGCAGTTTTGGGGCAACGTATCAACAAGATCTTTCATCCGATCTACTATGCTAGTAATACCATGAATGATGCCCAAGTCAATTACACTATGACTGAAAAAGATATCCTTGCTATTATTTATACTATGGAGAATTTCCGCACGGGGTTGATGGGTACAAAGGTGATTGTCCACACGGATCATGTGGCACTTCGGGACATATGAGGTAGAAAGATTCAAAGGCTCGGTTAATGAGATGGGTGCTCTTTTTTCAAGATTTTGATATAGACATCCAAGACTGAAAAGGCAGTGAAAACCAAGTGGCGGGATACTTGTCTTGTTTGGACGAGGAGGGGAGGCAACTTGATGGCCTTGAAATCAATAACTCCTTCCCTGATGAGCAACTTCTAGTCATTTTAATGACCGAGATGCCATGGTTCGCTGATTTAGCAAATTATCTTATGAGTGGTGTTATCCCGGATGAGTTTTCTTCAAACCAAAGTAAGAAGCTCAAATAGGATTTCCAAGACTATTATTGGGATGAATTGTACCTATTCCGGATTTGTACCGATGGCGTGATTAGAAGATGTGTGCCGGAGGAGGAAAAAGTTGAAATTCATGGGGCTTGTCATTCTTCAACATGCGGAGGTCACCATGGTAGAGCAAGAACGGTGGCCAAAGTGTTAAGTTGTGGATTTTATTGGCCTACCTCTACAAGGATGCAACTGATCTAGTCAAGTGTTTTGATGAATGTAAAAGGGCCGGTGGGATCTCAAAGAAAAATGAAATGCCCCTCACCACCATCTTAGAAATTGATATCTTTGATGTGTGGGGTATTGACTTCATGGGACCTTTTGTAAGCTCTTGTGGGAACGCCTACATTTCGGTAGCGGTGGATTATACTTCAAAATAGGTTGAGTCCATTGCTCTACTAACAACGAAGAAAGAACTGTGGTGGAATTTTTGAAAAATAACATCTTTAAAAGGTTTGGTACTCCACGACTATAATAAGCGACGGGGGTCGCATTTTTGCAACAAATCTTTTGACACCTTTCTTAGAAAGTATGGTGCCTCTCACAAAGTCACGACTCCCTATCACCCTCAAGAAAGAGGACAAGTGGAAGTCTCTAACTGGGAGATCAAGAGTATTTTATCCAAGTCAGTGAATGCTAACTGGACTGATTGGTCAAAGAAGTTGGATGATGCACTATGGGTTTATCGGAATACGTTCAAAACTCCTATCGGGATGTCTCCATATCGTTGGTGTTTGGCAAAGCTTGTCATCTTCTGGTGGAACTTGAGCACAAGGCCATGTGGGCTTTGAAGAAGTTAAATCTTGATTGGGATGCAGCTGCCAAATTGCGGTTTGCACATTTGAATAAGCTAGATGAATTCCGATACCATGCTTATTCAAGTTCATCCTTGTACAAAGAAAAAATGAAGTACATTCATGAAAAATACATCTGAAATAGGGAATTCAAGGTGGGCGATCTCGTGTTGTTGTTCAACTCAAGATTGAGGATGTTTCCCAGAAAGCTGAAATCCAAATGGAGTGGTCCTTTTAAAATTGTGGGTGTGACACCTTTTAGTGCATGGGACTTGAAAAAATATGACGAGGTATTCCGAGTCAATTGTCACCAGGTGAAGCATTACTTGGAAAAAGCTGATGATGACCAGGTGATGGCAATGATTCATTTAAAGTGATGGTAATTTGCATCGTGCCGCGTGTTAAATCAGGTGCTTATTGGGATGCAACCCATATTTTTTTTTCTTTTTTTCTTCTTTTTTAGATAGGTCTTATTTTGTGATAACTGGTTTTGAAGTGGATCACACATTTATTGTGCGGACCGCACAATTTGTAGTGCCACAACAGAAGGGATTTGCGGCCGCACAACTGGAAATAAAAAATTAGAAACTCTCTGAAGTTTGTCTATCCGAGAAATGGCCAAAGTGCGGACGCACAAAAATATGCGGCCGCACACGTAATTGTGCGAACTGCAGAATCATCAAAAGGGAAGTGCAGATAGGTATCAGAGTGCATACTACAAAAGGAACTGCGACCGCACTCATCTCTTGAACCCTTGGCCTTCTCATTAAGTATAAATAGTGGGTCTCATTTTACTGTTGAAACTTCACAAACTCTGAGAAATTAAAACAAAGGCAAAATTAGTGCACTCAACTTATTCACTCCTCTGACACTCAGTTCATCATCCTTGATTTCGAACACCAGTTCATGACTGGTATGTTCAGTTCCTCTTTAGAACTTTTCAATTTTATTAGTTTACTTTATAATTTGTTTGGTTATTGTTAGACCATTTGTCATATTCATGACCATGTGGGCTCTAATTTGTGTTGGGTAAGCTTCTAAGTGTTGTATGGGGAATGGGTATTTTGTTGAAATGGTTTAATTGCTACTAGCATGTTCAAATTGTGCGTAAAACTAGGAACCCTAGAACTCTGCCTGATTAAGTTTTGAATTGTGCGGCCGCCCAAGAAATTATGCGGTTCATAAAGCAGTAACCTAGGGCATTTGGTGTAGTATGATTGTGCAAACCGTACTTGAAATTGTGCAGTCCACAAAAATTCAACTGCGGCCGCAGAAAATTGTGTGTGGCCGCAGATCAAGCAATTCTCTGTCATCAGAAATTTGACATTTTAAGGACTTCAATGTGCGGCTACACTCAAAATTGTGGGGCCCGCACTTCAGATGTGCAGTCGCACTAAAAATTGTGCGGACCACAGTTTTAGGCCTACGACCGCACTTGAAAATTGTGCAGTCCACAAAACTCCATTTGCGGCCCCACTCAAAAATGTGGGGACCACACTTCCCTACCCTGCATAGTGTTTTGTTCCGAAACTGTATGCTATTCTGTACTTGAACTATAATTAACTTTTGGTGCTTTTGTCTTATGTTGTGTACATAATATGGTTAGATCAAGAGACCGTGGTGACACGTCTAAAGGGAGAGGTAAGCCTTCCGAAGGCAGAGCTAAAAGTTCTTTATCCCTGGCCCCCAATGAGTGATAGGAAAGAAGCCCAAAACAGGCTGAGGTAGACAACCAGAAGCCTCTGTGTCACGACCCAAAATCCCACGCGGGTCGTGATGGCGCCCAACAGCGGGGTTATGCAAGCCCACACAAATTACACCAAGTGTTACCTTTTCCATTTGATTAATTATTCCAACGTTTACCAGTTTTAAACAATTATTAACATGGTGATAGCCTGTGACATAAAATAAAACCATCTAATACATGAGCCAAAAGATAAGCATATGTATAAATATACAGCCCAAAACCCAAATTATAAGCTACGTGCGTGCCAGGAACTAGTGTCACGAGTATCACGGGTAACTATATGAATATACAAGGATAACATATATATATATACACAATCCCACAGTCTGAATGAAGTAGACGGGAAAATGACAAAAAGAAACTCCGGGGTGTTGCTAGAGATCGTCAGGAAGAACAGCTCACCACGAAGTCGAATCAGCCCAAGTCAGTATCTAACACCGGCCTGATAATCAGATGTACCAGCCTCCTGACCTGTACAGTCAAGTACAGAAGAAGAAGTGCAGCATGAGTACATAATAAATATGTACCCAGTGAGTATCCCGCCCAAACTCGAAAGAGTAATAATGAGAGGTCGACTAGGTACTCACTAAAGTCCAGCAATATAATATATGACGAAATATGGCTAAAGAAATAGGCATGAGAAATAGTGAGAAACAAGTACATAGCAAGTAACAAAATCCAGATAGCAATAGCTGAAAAAGGAACAACAAAGTACCAAAAATCTTCTCTTAACCAATACCTGACACTCCAGTTTTTAAGTGACTCAGAACTCAAGTGATCATACACATACCAGGACAAGACGACAGGCCAGAGTCATAAGGGTGGTCATAGTGACTGAGGTGATAAGCTAACCCACGATCACGAATCATACATGCGACTCACGTGCTGACTCGATATAATAAGCTAACCCACGATCGCGCATCGTACCTGCGACTCGTGTGCTGACTCGATAATAATAATAAGCTGACCCACGGTCGCGCATCATACCTGCAACTTGTGTGCTGACTCGATAATAATAATAAGTTGACCCACGCTCGCGCATCATACCTGCGACTCGTGTGCTGACTTGATAATAAATAAGCTGACCCACGACCGTGCATCATACATGCGGCTCGTGTGCTGACTCGATAATAAGTGTGTATATATATATATAAGTACATGTGTGTACCAACTCAACAGTGAACTCAATAGGACTGTGCCAATACCACGGATAGCCAACTGGGATCTAAATCATAATTATTCGTGTTCCAATATCACCTCGACAATAATTCCAACTCTTAACACATACAAGTTACAAATAAGGCACATAGTGGCATGCTCGTGAGTCCTAAGCTACACGACATAGCAATATAGTTTCCACGTACGGTCTCTTGTCACTTGGTACGTACGCGGCCCCCACAACATGTACACATGTAAATTAAGGAACCTATGGGGACATTTCCCCCTTACAAGGTTGGAAAGGAGACTCACCTCGTGACGGGACCACCCCTCGGATCAAGGATGCGCCCGAATCTCCGAAATCTACCCTCAACGGCTCGCAACTAGCCAAATATAGTATAATGACATCAATGCATGCTCAAAGTAAAGAAATTATTCTAATTTTTCAAAAATTCAACATTCTTGAGAAATTCCCAAAACTCAACCCTGGGCCCACACGCTCGGATTCCAAAAATTCTCGAAGGGATCACTCACGCGAAGCCTAAGGATCATAATTATGTCACTTTAGTGGAATGCATGGCCATCATGGGGTGATATATCAAATTCTTAAGAGCCCTAACTAGTACTATCAAATTTCTTGGTTTTTTGATGTTTTAGTAATTGATACTAGTTGAATTCCATGTAAAAATTTAGGAAAAATAGAGAGGAATTACTCACCTTAGCACTATATGGGCCGTGGGGGGTGATGGTCAAGCTTCAAGGCCCTCTAATGGAGTTTGTGTATGAGAAATAATGAAGACAACCCGGCGAGAATATAACCGCACCTGCGGAAAATGGCGAGGGGGTTGCGGATCGCACCAGCGAAAGGTTTTCTGCACCAGTGGACCCGCCCCTGCGGAAATAGTTCTGCACCTGCGATGGTTGGGGGGCCCCCTGGGATTCCACAGTTGCGAGGCTGGGACCACAGGAGCGGTCCCGCACCTGCGGCTGGGCAACCGCATCTGCGGTCACACCAGCAACAGCTGCACCAGCAGTTGTTTTAGATGGTTTTGGCTTCGTTAGGTGCCCAGGAGGCACCTGGGCCCACCCGAGCCCTAATCCAAATATACCAACAAGTCCCAAATCATAATACGAACTCGCTCGAGCCTTCAGAACACCCAAAACAATGCTAAAACTCAAAATCACATCCCCAAACCCCAAGAACCAAACTTAGATATTTTCAGTTTTCTAGCCGTCGCTCTCAATGCACCGAACAGACCTATACAAGTCGGAATGACCTCAAATTTTGCAGGCAAGTTATTATTTACATAACGGATCTATTCTCGGTCTCAAAATTCTGTTCGGACCTCGATAACACAAAAACACGCCCCAAACCAAAATATGAACTTAAGGAACTTCTTATTTCAATATTGGGCACCGAAATGCCCCCGGGTCATCAGAATCCCAATACGAACATACGCCCAAGTCCGAAATCATCACACGAAGCTACCAGAACCGACGAAACTTGATTTCGAGCTCGTTTACCGAAAAATGTTGATCGAAGTCAAACTTCGCCTTAAAAGCCAACCTTAAGGAACCAATTGTTCCTAGTGCACTCTAAACACCATCGAATCCCAAACCACCAGTCCCCGCAAGTGATAAATCATAAAATGCCGATATAGGAAGTTTTATTTAGGGGAACGAGGTCCGATAACGCAAAACGACCGGTCAGATCGTTACACTCTGAATAAAGCTCATATGCCCCGTCTAAGGAAGCATTGGAGGGTAACTCATTACAACAACAACAGACTGTACAATCACAGCCACAGTTGCCTCAGGATATATATATATACCAACTAAGGAATGAGCCCAAATCTAATGAAAGTACTTCTGAGGGTCGAAAAGAAACAGTCAGGCTTTGGAGCCTTCATCTACATAGGCCCCCGCAACACCAACTACTATATTAGATGTAGATGACATCTCGGATAATGGCCGGGAGGGTGACACCAGAGCTTTAGGCCTTGAGAGGCCGAAGAATAAGGAATTATTGGAAGATAGATTAGTGAGCCTGGCTGCATTCAACAGGTTCCGAGAGTGGTGGCCTCAGATATCACTCACTCTTGAGCGTCAATTTTTGTTAAAAGACCTTGAGAAGTACAACCCAGCCATGCTGAGGCAATTCAAAGAGAGGAAAGGGTGGATATGGTTGACTTAGGTATGGTGGATGCTAAAGAGCACATGGTCCTGGAATTTTACGCTAATATGGCGCATATCAAGAAGGGGACCAAGGTGACAAAAGTAAGAACTTAAAAGTAAGATTTGATCAGATCACCCTGAACACATATTTGGGATTGGAGGATTTGGAGCCAATGCAATAACTAGAAAAGCTGGCTATGGGCAATGAAGCTCGCCCATGGCTAACTGAGATTCTGGCTGCTCCGGGACCACCGTCACTGTAGATCATAGTAGGGGTTCCTATTCAACGGAACACCCTGAATTTTAAGGCAAAGGGATGACAAACATTTGTGTACAGTAGAATAAACCCATGCCAGAATGAAACAAATCTGCTGATCCCACGAGCAGTGCTAGTCGCCTCGATAAGGGCCAGGTACACAATCAATGTGGGTGCCATCATGTCAGTCAACATGTCCTTGGTTCCCAGACAAGGTGAAAGCTCCCACCCATATCATAAAACTATCACTGAGTACCTTACGGATGCGGGTGTGGAGCCAAGGAATTTTGATACCAAGGGTGCGGGCAAAGAAGCCGTTCTCATGGTACTCTTTGATGGGTGATGGAAAACCAAAGAAGAAGGGTCAATCCTCTACTACCGAAGGCCAGTCTGAAGAGCCTGTCAGGGTAACTGTTGAAACAGCTGACATGCCATTTACCTCTGCTGACTCTTCGATGCTGCTACAGCTACACCTCCACCTCCCTTCTCTGGTCCTTCAGTATCAGTCCCTTCAGCATCGGCTTTGAAGCCGGTGCCCATCCCCCCTCAGCCATTATCTGAGTTGTGAGTCTCCTAGACACTGGCAAGCCTCAACAACTGGACGCAGACAACCACAACAAAGCTGACTGACATATCTAGTGCCGTTGCAGCACAATCATCTATCCCAGCACCCCAAGTTCCTCTGACAGTGAAGGATACTTTTTAAAAGAATTTGGAGAACCAGATGAACATCATGGACACTTTGGTGGCACATGGAGAAGTTATTGAGGATCTTGGGAAGCAGGTAAAGAAGATGAGAAAATCCCTGGCATCCAAGAAGGCAGTAGAGAAACTAAGGAAAGAAGTGACCAAGATAGCAATCGTTGGGGACCTTCCATTTGAAATGCTGATGGGTACCAATCTATCAATACCAGTAGATATAGCAGCACCTTCAACATCAGTGGCACCAGCTGGCCAGTTTGAGGAGCCAGACCTGGCTTCCGATATTGCTGAGGCGGTGTGACATATGTTCACCAACCCACCTACTCCTAGGGCCAAGGATGATGAGATCCAGTTAGAAGAGGAGAAGGGTGGTGACGTTTCTATGGACAAAGAGATGTCCAAGATCACATAGGGAGTCCTCTTTACTCTTACCCTTTCTTAGTCTTATTTTGTTTAAGCATTAGAGAAAATGCTTCTTTTTATCGAGGGGCGGGGGGCGGGGGGAGGGGTTGGAGTTTATTTGATATTTGGATATTTGACATTTGGTTTGTAATATCTGATATCATTTTCCACTTTCCTTTTAATTATGTATATATTCTTTCCTTTGTCTCTATTTGACGTATATATTGTATCTTTCTCCCTCTTATTATGTACATTCATTTATGTCTTTAGTAGTTTTCTTTGTAGCTTCTTTATTATGTTTTCTTATTAGTCTATGTTTAATTCAGTAGCTTCTTGTTTAGACTAATAACTTCTTTTTATGTTTTTAGTAATAAATAAGCCTTTGGTTTTCTTAATGCACAGTTCTTTCCAAAGGTAGTTTTTGTGTGAACCGGGTGATTCTTCCAAACGATGGATGGCGTGAAAACATTCTTAAGGGATTGAGTCCATTTTGGTGTTTAGGTAAGAATATTTATATTAATGAATAAAAGAGTCAAACATGCTTCACTTGGGACCAACACACTTAACTACGTGCTTATGGTTAAAAATAAGTTTTTTCTGGAAAGAAGTAGCTCGAGTTAGTTACCTTGTGACTCTTGCGTTGCCTTAGGCAATGATCGAGTGTTTAGTCGAACCATAGTGATTTTCAATCTTGAATATGGTCGTTTTGGGCCCTCGACTCTATCCTTTTTTAACAAACCAGCTGTGTGAGAGGTGAAATTTTTTTGTTGCAAGTCCAAGTACCTGTGCGAATGGTCTAGAACTTGCCCTAAATCTGTTTCTAGGCGAAAGCTAGGCTTGAGAAGTGATTGTAGGCTCTCTTTGACCCGCTTGAAAATTTTTCATGACCCACCAATGTTGTTATCCCTAGTCAACTCATTTGATCCTAAAACCTTTCTTATTTGATCACCATGTTACAAGCCCTTACCCGTTCTATCTTGACCCTCTCTTGGAACCCGAGCTTTTCTTAAAACTCTTGTGAAACAATTGGCTTAAAACATAAGTTTGGGGGGGAGACGAGGAAGTTGAAAAAGGTTTCAAAGCACAAAAACAGAAAAGAAATGAAGAAAAAGGAAAGGCAAGAAAAAGAAAGAAGAACAAAAAGAAAAATGCAAAAAGAAAGTACATAAATTGAAATGTGGAAGGGATTTCAAAGAATGGTAATGATGCAAAGCATGGATAATACGAAGGAGGAAATGAATATCATGATCAAGAAAGAGTGATGCTAAGCCTCTCTAATAGCATGTTTGGCCAAGCTGGAAAAATCAGCTTATTTTGAGAAGTGTTTTTTTCAAAAGTACTTTTCAAAAAAGTACTTGGAGAAAAGCAGTTTGTGTTTGGTTAATCAATTTAAAAAGTAATTTTAAACAATAATTTGTATTTGACCAAGCTTTTCAAAAAGTAATTTTAAGTGTGAAATTACAAACAAGGACACGAGGAGATTTGACTAATAGTTAATATTATATAAGTAGATAAATAATTATAAATATTTATTATTAAAGATAATAATTAAGTTTTTTATTTTATTTAAGTAAAATATAAATATAAAATTGAAAAGTACTTATTCTTTCAAGATAATTTAAATATATCAAAAAATCATTCAAAAAATCTGAAAGTTCATCCCAAAAATTATTTTATATTACTTAAAGTGTAAACTATGTAAGGTTATTTTAGTATATATAATACTTTGCAAAGGATACTTTTGGAATGAAAAAAGTCAAAATTGCTTCTGCTTCTGCTTTTTGAGAGAAGCTACTTTTTTCTGCTTCTTCAAAACGGCTTCTGCTTCTAGCCAAAAGCATTTTTTCCCCAAAGGAAGCTTGGCCAAACACCTCAAACTGTGGAAAAAAGTACTTTTTTTTTAAAAAAAATTACTTTTGACATGGTGAGAAGCTTGGCCAAACAGGCTATAAGTCTCCTATGGAAAAGAAAACGCCTCCAAAAGTGGCGAAGCATGAGCCGATAAGAGAAAGTAGAGTGCTTAAGGAAAGATGAACCCGTTCTATCATAGTATATCCAACCTTAGTCCAAAATCCTTCAATACATTCCCAAAAATTCCAACGTGATTTCAAGACGAGTGAGCTTACATTAGTAGTGATTTACATGAGGAGAAAGCCTATGGTACTTAATGCCATACCTGCGACATTCTTTTGAGAGAGATGAGCTAACCTTTCACAAAATTTTGAATTGAGTGCTACATTCTTAAATGAGGTGCAAAAGAAAAGTAGAAGAGGAGGATTAAGACAAGCCTTGATGCTCAAGTGTCACAGTAGAACTATTTGTGCTTAAAAGTTTGATCCATTGCGTTGTTAATAATTCATGAGCGTGTGGGTAATTGTTTATCCCAATTGATGTGTGATTGAGGCATCTTAGATTAGTTGGAATAGCTCTTAACTTGTGGAGGTAGGAATTACCTTATTTTCTTGAGGACAAGCAAAAGCTTATGTTTGGGGTAGTCGACAAGTGGGGATTTTGACTACTTGTTAGCACCTTTTTACTTTTTCTTTAGTCGAAAAGCGCTTAATTGTATTCCCGAAAACTGACTAAATATGATTAATTGCAGGAGTAATTGGAAAATGAGCCATTAAGATGAAATCCAACTCAAGAAGGAGTGATCTGAGCTCAAGGACAAAATCAGGAACAAAAGCTCAAAGTATGGACCGCAGATTCCATCTGTGGCCGCAAATTCTTAAAGAAATTTTATCAGGGCCCAAGTGAATAGTGCAGCCGTAGAAGCCAAGCAAGATCAGAAGTTCAGAGAGTTCTCGTTTCAAAGTTCAAAGAAAGTGCGAACCGCACAATTATTGTGCGGCTGCAGAAGTCAGCTGCGCGGTCGCACTCAGATATGTGCGGTCTGCAGAAGATCCCTGTGCGGCCGCACCCAGAAATGTGCGGACCGCAAAATATGGGAGATGCGGTCGCGGTTAAGAATTTTGCAGCCACAAATTCAACTCCTATCAAGACTGAAGCCAAGTGCGGACCGCACATGGAATTGTGCGGCCGCAGAATCTCTGAAAAGGGCAATTTTGTCTGAAAGTTAACTTTTGTATCTTTTAACATCAACAACCGTTTTCGTTGCTTCTTGTAGTTATTTTAGCTATTTTAAGATTTTTGAATATTAGTTTTAACATTTCAATCATTAATATGGGTCTAATTATCACTTCTTCTACTTCTTCTTTATTTTCTATTTTAAGCATGAGTAGCTAGATCTTCACTAAGGTTGTGACCCAACCCTAGTGTGTAAACTTAATGGGTGTTTGATTTATTGATTGTTTATGGTTGGGTGTTGATTATCTAGCCATGTTTTTCTTTTACTTGAGGATTTAATGGTTGCAAACATTATTTCATTCCTAATTGACTAGGTCTCTTCTTGAGAAGGAGAGACAGTCTAGGAAAACTTGGCTAGCAAGGAATTGGATCAATCGAGAGATTGATAAACCCAATTAAGGGTTAGAATCTACAGATAGTAAAACCCGACTTGAGCTTATTATCAACTGTTTTGTTCAATACCCATTTGGGCTTGAGAAATCCAAATTGGGCAAAATCACTCTCTAACCGAGAGGTATTGAGTGGGTAATCGAGTTTTGATATCTATAATCCACCCTGATCAAGAAAACAAGCTTTAAGGCTTACAATTAAGTGAACACCTAGTTGAAGGTCATAGCCCTAGACCTTTTTACTATTTGGAAAACAATCCAAAACAAATTGCTAGTTTTAATCCTTACATGTCATCCGTAGTTTAAAATAGATTTAAAAACAAACCAACTTTTGAAGAAAAGTGTAATCCGAGATAATTCAGGCTCATTTACTCAAATATATACTCCTAGCCCATTTATAGCCCGTGTGGAAAATCGACCCTGACTCCTTGTTGGGTACTATTATTGCTCCGACCGTTTCACAACCTCAAATAGAGGTGTGGCTTCGGCGAGATCAAGGAGTCCGATGAACAACCCAAAATACACATGACAGTGAAGGACATGAGATCAACTTGCGAGTGATCTTTGAAATGCTGCAGGCCCAACAGGCAGCAATAACCCAGCTGCAGAACCAAAGCCGTGCACACAACAGAGTTGAGCCCGAGCCATCCCGGGAAATCACTCATAGAAACAAACCAATCATAGAGAGGCCGAGTGAAGCTGAACTCGAGACTAACCCCGAGATCATAAAAATGCTCGAGGAACTGACAAAACGGGTAGAATCGGAAGAAAAGAAAATCTAGGCCAATGACAAAAAGGTGGAAACCTACAATTCCAGGGTCGACCAAATTCCAGGAGCACCACTGATATTGAAGGGTCTGTATTCCTAGAAGTTTGTTCAGAAACCTTTCCCTCCAAGCGCAGCTCCAAAGCCAATGCCAAAGAAGTTCCTCATGCCCGAAATTCCTAAGTACAATGGAACAACTAACCAAAATGAACATGTGACCTCCTACAAATGCGCTATCAAAGGGAATGACTTGGAGGATGATGAGATCGAGTATGTCCTGCTGAAAAAGTTCAGAGATACTTTGTCAAAGGAAGCAATGATATGGTATCACAACTTACCCCTAATCATATTAACTCGTTTTGCTATGATTGTTGACTCCTTCGTGAAAGAACACGCCGGGGCCATCAAGGTCGAGACCTGGAAATCAGACCTTTTCAATGTGAAACACAGAGATAATGAGATGATCAAGGAATTCGTGTTCCGATTTCGAATGGAATGAATGGACTTCCCTCCGGTTGCATACGATTGGGACGTTCAGGCCTTAACCCAGGGACTCAATACTCAAAGCGCGTTGGCTTCACATCAGTTGAAGTAAAATCTTATAGAGTGTCCGGCTGTAACTTAGGCCGACATACATAACCGGTATCAATCAAAAATTAGGGTCGAAGATGATCAGCTTGGGGCCCCTTATGGGTATGTTTATCCCGTCAAAAACTTTTTACAGATCTAAAAGAGACATTGATCGTGAACCAAGATCGCATAGTGATCTATATCAACCGTACAATGGAGACCGAAGAGGTAATGGGTATGGGCGAAACCCTGTGAGAAGGGAAATTAGAAGAGATCGAGGTCAAAATATTTAGGGACTCATGAGCAGAATCGGTTTTGACAGGCCCATCGGGCCTAAGGTAGCGCCAAAGTTATCAGAGAACAACTTCATGGCGATGCTGCTGCTATCGTATCTGTCGTCGGGCACATCAAAGACACCAAGTGGCCTCGACCTTCACAGTCTGATCCAGATCAAAGGGACCCCAACCTAATGTGCAAATACCATGGAACTCACAGCCCCATAACAGAAGAAATCATTTTAGGAATAGGGACTCTAATAAGCAGATTGAGCAAAAGAAACCGTAGCACTTCATTAAGATGATCATCATTGGGATCGAAGACCCCTAGGGGCCAAAGTATCCATCACAAGGGAAAAATGGACTTGAGATTACGTGCTAGAAGGAACCTTATCTTTCAATGACGAGGATGCTGAAGGCATTGTGTAGCCACAAAATGATGCACTTGTAGTATCTATACTCATAAATAAATCTCAAGTTAAATGTGTGTTAATTGATCCAGGTAGCGCGGCCAATATCATCAGATCGAGAGTCATAGAGCAGCTGGTTCTATAAGACCAAATTGTGCCTGGAGTCTGTTGGTTGATTTCCCAATGCACACGCAAGTGTACGTGGTCGACAAGTAATATAGGAA
>MDKI01069074.1:0-36617 GCA_005239505.1 Nicotiana paniculata
AGAGGCACGGTTTAGTAAACCCACGAACTTATCAGCCACGGGAAATTCAACTTGATCAAAACGTGAGAGAGGCACAGTTAGAATAAATCTAGACAAAGCTACGGACAGATTCAAGGACCCACAATTGATTACTCGAACGTTATGTAACCGAACCCAATTATCATTGTCATTTGTAATGCCTTATTAATGTCATAATTAGTCATTAATGAGTAACCATATCAAGAGTCGTACGTTATAAAAATCTCATATATAAAGGAGGAGAATACAGCTTGTAAAGACTTCTGATTCTCGAATACAATTAACTTCGATTTTTTATATTTCTGCAATACTGTCTATTATTCATTTTTCTCCATTACCTTGATTATCAGTAACTCATATTCATCTTAAAAATAAGCTTTAGTCAAAGGGTCTAATTATTTGGTTAAACAGTGAGTCCCTTAATCTTTTTTATTTTATTTATTTTATGCAATATTATTGTAACATTTGGCTGTTTTTTTTTATTTAGTTTGTTGTTACTTTTGTTTTCGATGCTTTTATAGGATTTTGGAAGAATTATTTTCCGCTTAAGTCTTATTCTTTTCACCTTTCAATTCATTTTTTAGGATAAAAGATTACATTGGTTTATACTTTGGGTTAAAAGATGATTTACGTTTGAGAAAATATTTAAATACTAACGTAGTCATATTATTTTATATTTATATACTGACATCAGTATTACACATTAATTCATATTATTTTATACTTATACATTATTTTATTGATACGCGCAAAATTCATGTGCAATGCACGTACACTAAAACTAGTACTATATTAAAAGCACGAAGACCCCTAGTGAAATGTCGTTCGTTTTTTTACCCTTTATTAAAGTACTCTATAATAGATAAAAAGGTAATTACAAATAAGTTATTTTTCCGAAAAAAATAGAGCCGTAGGAAAAAAATTACAAGAGAAGAAGAGGAAACGCCTTCTTTAATTAGTATTGTTAATAATCATACAAATAGTATAAAGCCAAAATTTTCGTAGGTTAAAAAGGAAAACGAATAAGACAATAAGTAAGAGACCCATTAATAGTATCATTAGTCAATATCCTATTAAATAGGTCAAATTTTCTGTAATTAAAAAGGAAATAACTATTTTGAGTAAATTTTCTAACTCTTAGATTGTTTTGGTAGTAATAAAAGTTCAAGATTTTTGTAGTGATAAAACTTCTTGTGGTTTTCAAGTTCGTAATCACAACACAAGTTAAATAATGTTCTTGTAATTTTTTATAACTACTAGTTTTAGGGTACGCGCTTTGCGCGTGTACCCTATATAAGTGAATATACGATCTTACAAAATTAAGTAATTATTATTAAATAATGTGTTTGAGCTATTAAGAAAATTAAAAGAAAATATATGTTCCTAAAATTGATAAATGTTGATCTAATTTAGCTAGTGCAATAAATAAAGAATACTACCCTGTAAAAAAAATTGTATGCTTTATTGTGATTTTTGATGTCTTATGTAGGAATATATGATGAAAAGTATTATTATTTTTGTTACCTAATAGTGAAAACAAGTAACAAATAATACTATGATATAGCTAATTTTGCTCTATTTTCTAATTTCTTTCACCGCGAATTCTTGTTTAAATAATTTTATGTAACTTAGGAGTTTTATCAATTTAAAAAATAATTTTACTTACATGAAGATTTTGAAAAGAATTGAATAACTTTTTTCTTCTAATTAGTTAATTCAAAGACTTTTTTTTTTGTTTTTGCATTGGGACTTTGTACTATTAAAATAACCTAGAAAATATAGATAATTTCTTAACTCCATTACTTCTCAAACAATTATTTTTCTCTTAATTAATTTTTGAATAATATTTCAAAATTACATTCAATAATTAAAAAAATATTTAATTAAGTGCATACCTCTACCTTTTAATAGTTAGAATCTATAGAAGTTTCTTCTTATAAGAATAAGTTCACTATAAGAAGAATGAATGTCTAAACATATTTTATATGAAAGTTGTCGGGAGAAACTATAAGGAAACGAAAAAGTCATACATAATAAATAGTTCATACATAAAGGGACAGCAGTTCAAATATAATTAAGACAATAATTTTAATTCAAAATAAGTAAATATTTAATAACAAATTTTAGTGATTTCAAAGTCCTAAATATTAGAAAAATAAAAATATTATAATTTTTTCTATTGTGAAGACTATTTTAAATGGGTAAATAAGCGAACGACATTTCGGTTAGCACCTTCGTACTTTTAATATAGTATATATGCTTCTAGAAAATAATATATAATATCAAATGTATTCTATACGTATTTAATAATATAATATTACTATTATTAATTTAGTAAAAAAAAAAATAACATTTATTCTTGAATCATATATACAAGTGCTATTTTTAAGAGCTAGTTCAATCCAATTTATTATTATTGATATTTAATATTTTGAAGACAATAAATTATAAAATTATTTAAATTATTAATTGGATGTTTTCTAATGCTATACCAATTGTACAAACACTAATATAAATAAGTAAATGAAAGAAAACCTGAAAATAAAAACAAAATTCCGGCATTGACATACATTCTTTCACATGTTTCCTTTTAATTTTTGACGAAACTTTCCTAATTTAGATTGAAAAGTGCAGGAATTCTAGAATTAAAAAAATTAAACTCCTAAATATTAGAAAAATAACTAAATGACTACTCCTACATATTAGAAAAATACTCTAATATATTGTCCACTGTAAACTATATTTTAAAATGATAAAAAAGGCGAACGACATTTCACTATGAGCCTTCGTGCTTTTAATATAGTATAGATATAGATAGATTATATTTTATTATTACTATTCTTTTGTTTATTGAGTTAGTTACATATGATCTTTTAAGAACTCACAATTTTTTTTAACTTTTATTTTATAACTCAAACGCAATTTGTTAATATAGTTTATGTAATTTTTTTTTCTTAAAAAAGAAGATATTTATTGAGGTATAGTATACGCGCAACGCGCGTATCCTATGACTAGTATATAGTAGTATATTAAAAGTACGAATGCCCTTAGCTAAATGTCGTTTGCCTTTTAAAAATAAATTTCACACTAGACAAAATAGTAATTTAATTATTTTCCTAATAGTTAGGTCTTTTTATTTTCCTAATAATATCCAGGACTTTGAAATCAACTAATATTATAGTTATAAAATATTTCCTTATTTGAACTATTTAGGAAGTCCTAATATTTAAGAATTTAAATCAAGTAAGTTTTTATTCATGTAAATTCATTCATTGTATGTATTGAATAAATTAAGTACTAACGTATAATTATAAGTATAATTTTACCACATAGATTTAATAATCCAAATTCCACTCAAACAACATTGTACAAAATTAACTTTGTAATTATGTGTATGTTTCTTTCTATAGATACAAACGAACCAAAACATTCTTAATAAATTATGAAGCTTAAAATAAAATAACAAGCCAAATATTGTATTTATCGAAAACAACGAAGGTTTTGGCTTTGAAAAAATTAGTTAGTGTTAGTTGGAAGAATTATTATGAAAATTAACATTTTGGTTAGTTGTCATATTTTGAATTTAAAAATAAATATTCTCAAAGGATAAAAAGGTAATTCATGTTCAAGAAAATTAACATAACAATAAATATAAAATTTAAAATACCTAATAACCTAAAATTTTATAGAGAGAGTTATATAGAGTTAACTGTCACATAGTGAAAATTGATCTATATACCAACTTTTATACCTTTTGTCACGACCTAATTTACCCTCCGAAAGGTATCGTGACGGCACCTAATCTCTATGATTGGTAAGCCTAATATTAAGGGAAAACTTTAATAAAAACACAAGAAATAAGGAAAATAAGGGCATAATCTAAAATAGCAAAAACAGTGCCGCTCGGCTCATACAAAATATTCTCCCAGTGACCTGGAATGTCACAAAGTCACAAGCTTCTATGAACTACTCTAGCTCTAAACAAGTCTGGAAGTACATAAAAAGGACTCTAAATGATGGAGTAGAAGGGGACTCTGAGGATTCTGCGAACACAGCAGAAATACCTTGTAGTCTCCTAGAATCAGCAGCAAATACTATCCTCGAGGCTGATAGCTCATACCTGGATCTGAGTACACCACATTGGTACCCAGTAAGTATCAAGCCTAACATCGGTCAAGTAGTGACGAGGTCAGGTTAAGGCCCTACTGGAGTAAATATAATCAATTTAAAATAGCAAAGGAGATAAGTTAATTCTACTGTAAACAGTTAAAGAAAACCTTCGAAAACTTAACAGTCAAGGGAGCCCTCGGCTCAGAACAAGGTAAACTCAAGGTGGAATCTCCCGGGATACCGTCCCGTAATTCCAGATGATTATGCAGTACATGGGATCTCCCGGAATACGTCTGTAGTCCCAAAATAAATATGTAGTGCCGGAGGATCTCCTGAAATACGTCCATAGTCCCAATTTAAATATGCAGTACAGGAGGATCTCTAGGAATACGTCCGTAGTACCAATTTAAATATGCAGTACAAGGGGATATCTCAGAATACGTTAGTAGTCTCAATTTAAACATGCGATGCAAGATAAGATGACAATTATGGCATCGAATTTATACAGTTCATATAATCACAGTAAGGAAAAGCAGTAACCTAACTAAACATGGTGCACAGAACATCAAATAGATAATTAGACACGTAAGCATGTTTTTCTACTCCAAGCTAAATAATTTAACATATTAATGCAATTTAATAGAAGAAAGACAATTTATGATTTAAGAAGAAAAAATGAGATTTTTGCAATAACGGCATGTGTACGTACTCATCACCTCACGTACATGGTGTCCACACATCAAATAATATCAAACGTCCTAAGGGGAAGTCCCCAACACAAGTTTAGGCAAGTCATTTACCTCAACAACTCGAATCAACTTGAAATAACGCTCTTGCCACGAGTATCCAACTCCGAATGGCTCGAATTTATTCAAATAAATTGCATAATGTAAATATAGCTATATGTAACTAACTCAACTAATCAATTCGAAGTTAAAACACGAAATTAGGAAAATTGCCCCAAAAAGTCCCTCGGGCCCATGCCTCGAAATCAGGTGAAATTTATAAATTCCGAACACCTATTCACTCACGAGTCTAACCATATAAAATTTACTCAAAACTGATACCAAATTCTCGATCAAAATCCAAAAACTCGGCCTAGGAACTTTTCTCAATTTTTTTCGAATTTTTCCAAAATCTACAAACGATGCCGAAACACGTCAAACCTAGTTTGAATGACCTCAAATTTGACACACAGATCACAAATGACACTACGAACTTACAACCACTTCCAGAATTCCATTCCGAGCTCGATATCAAAATTTTCCATATCGGCCGAAATCGCCGAAAATCTAACTTTCGCCAATTCAAGCCTAAATCTACTACAAACCTCCAAAACACATTCTGGACGCGCTCCTAACCCCAAAATACGCAACTGAGCAAACGGAATCGACGAAATTCTATTCCGGATCCGTCTTCACACAGTTCTGACTACGGTCCAATTTTTTAGGCTTAAACTCACAATTTAGGGACTAAGTGCCCCAAAACTCTCTGAATTCCATAACTAATCACTCCGACAAGTCCCAATAGCAGAAACAAATGTGGGGGAAGAAATTATTAGGGGATCTAGGCTCTAACTCTTAAAACGACCGGCCGGGTCGTTAAATTCTCCCCCTCTTAAAATAATCGTTCGTTCATTCTTCCTCGAACGAGTAATAAGACATACCTAAAGTTGTGAAAAGATGAGGGTATTGGATGCGCATATCCTGCTCAGTCTCCCAAGTCGCCTCCTCGACCGGCTGACCCCTCCACTGGACCTTTACTGATGCAATATTCTTTGACCTGAGTTTTCTGACCCGCCTATCCAAAATGGCTACTGGATCCTCAACAAAAGATAGATCCTTGTCCAACTGGACTGAGCTACAATCCAATACATGAGTCGGATCACCGTGATACTTCTGGATCATAGACACGTGGAATACCGGATGAACTCCTGCTAGGCCGGGAGGTAAGGCAAGCTCATAAGCAACCTCCCCAACGCACCGCAAATATCTCAAAAGGACCAATGAACCTCTGACTCAGCTTACCCTTCTTCCCGAACCTCATGACGCCATTCATAGCCGATACCTGAAGCAAAACCCGATCACCAGTCATAAATGCCAAATCACGAACCTTCCGGTCCGCATAACTCTTCTGCCTGGACTGGGCTGTGCGAAGTCTCTCCTGAATCACCTTTACCTTATCCAGGGCATCCTGGACCAAATCTGTACCCAACAATCGAGCCTCGCTCGGCTCAAACCATCCACTGGGGACCGGCACCGTCTACCATACAAAGCCTCATACGGTGCCATCTGAATGCTAAATTGGTAGTTGTTGTTGTAAGAAAACTCTGCAAGAGCCAAGTATTGGTCCCATGACCCTCCGAACTCCATCACACAGGCACGAAGCATATCCTCAAGAATATGAATTATGCGCTCGGACTGTCCGTCCGTCTGAGGGTGAAAGGTTGTGCTTAGCTCCACCCTAGTACCCAACTCCTACTGAACGGCTTTCCAGAACTGTGATGTGAACTTTGTACCTCTGTCTGAAATGATAGATACTAGAATACCGTAAAGGCGAACGATCTCCTTGATATAAATCTCGTCCAACCTTTCAGATGAATAAGTGGTCAATACTGGGATAAAATGAGCTGACTTGGTCAGCCGATCCACGATCACCCAATTGGCATCGAACTTTCTCAAAGTCCGTGAAAGTCCAACTACAAAGTCCATGGTGATCCGCTCCCACTTCCACTCGGGGATCTCTAACCTCTGAAGTAAACCACCTGGCTTCTGTTGCTCATATTTGACCTGCTGATAGTTGAGACACTTGGTCACAAACCCCATTATATCCTTCTTCATCCTTCTCCACCAATAGTGTTGCCTCAAATCCTGGTACATCTTCGCGACACCCGGATGAATGGAGTACCGCGAGCTATGGGCCTCCTCAAGAATCATCTCCCGAAGCCCATCTACATTGGGCATGCAGATCTGGACCCGCATCCTCATCACACCGTCATCACCAACAGTCACATCCCTAGCATCACCTCGCCGAACCCTATCTTGAAGAACTAGAAGGTGGGGATCATCATACTGACGCTCCCCGATGCGGTCATAAAGAGAAGATTGTGCAACCACACAAGCTAATACTCAGCTAGTCTCTGAACATCCAAGGCTAAAGGCCTCTCAACTACTGGAAGATATGCCAAACTCCCTAAACTCTCTGCTCGGCGACTCAAGGCGTCAACCACTACATTGGCCTTCCCCGGGTGGTACAATATAGTGATATCATAATCTTTAAGTAGCTCCAAACACCTCCGCTGATGCAGATTAAGGTCCTTCTGCCTGAACAAGTGCTGCAAACTCTGGTGATTAGTGTAAATCTCACAGGGAACATCGTACAAATAATGACGTTAGATCTTCAGGGTGTGAACAATAGCTGCTAACTCGAGATCATGAACCAGATAATTCTTCTCATGCACCTTCAACTGTCTAGACGCGTAGGCAATCACCCTACCGTCCTACATCAATATCGCTCCAAGGCCAATAAACCAGGCACCACAATAGACGGTGTAGGACCTTGAACCAGTAGGCAAAACTAACACTGGGGTTGTAGTCAAAGCTTTCTTGAGCTTCTGAAAGCTCTCCTCACACTCCTCGGTCCACCTGAGCGGAGCACCCTTCTGGGTCAGTCTGGTCATAGGTGCTGCAATAGATGAAAATCCCTCTACAAAGCGACGGTAGTACCCCGCCAAACCAAGGAAACTGCGGATCTGCGTAGCTGATGATTGTCTAGGCCAACTCTGCACCACCTCCACCTTCTTCGGATCTACCTTGATCCCATCACAAGACACTATGTGGCCCAAGAATGCCACTGAATCAAGCCAGAATTCACACTTAGAGAATTTTGCATACAATCTCTTTTCCCTCAAAGTCTGAAGTAGGGTCCTCAGGTGCTGCTCATGATCTTCCTGGGACCAGGAATATACCAGGATGTCGTCAATAAACACAATGATGAAAGAATCAAGATAAGGCCAGAACAAATTGTGCATCAAATGCATAAAGGTTGCTGGGGCATTGGTCAACCCAAATGACATGACAAGAAACTCATAGTGACCATATCTGGTCCTGAAGGAAGTCTTCGGGATATCCGGCTCCCAAATCTTCAACTAATGATAGCCAGAATGCAAGTCAATCTTGGAAAACACTCTGGCACCCTTTAGCTGATCAAATAAATCATCGATGCGAGGCAAAAGATACCTGTTCTTCACTGTAACCTTGTTCAATTGCCGATAATCAATACACATACGCATAGACCCATCCTTCTTTTTCACAAATAATACTGCAACTGATGAAACCCTTATCAAGCAACTCCTGCAACTTCTCCTTCAACTTAGGAGGAGCCATACGATAGGGAGGAATAGAAATGGGCTGAGTGCCCGGCAACAAATCAATGCCGAAATCAATATCTCTATCGGTCAGCATACCCAGAAGATCAGCTGTAAATACATCAGGGAAGTCCCTCACTACTGGGACTGACTCAAATGTAGGGGTTCAACACTGACATCTCTCACATAGGCAAGTACGCATCACACCCCTTCTCAACTATCCGCTGAGCCTTAAGAAAAGAAATGACCATGCAGGGAGTATACTCTAAGGTACCTCTCCACTCTAATCTCGGTAAGCCTGGCATAGCCAGCGTCACGATCTAGCGTGACAATCAAGAATAGCATAATGGGGCGACAACCAGCCAATGCCCAAGATAACATCGAAGTCTACCATACTGAGTAATAACAAATCGGCTATGGACTAAAAACCACTAAGAGAAATCAAACACGACCGATATACTCGGTTCACAACAAGAGAATCTCCCACAGGAGTAGATACATAAACAGGGGAACTCGAAGAATCTCGAGATACCCCCAAATACGGAGCAAAATAAGAAGACACATATGAATATGTAGAGCCTGGGTCAAATAATATTGATGCATCCCTATGGCAGATAGGGACAATAACTGTGATGACTAAATCTGAAGCGACAGCCTTTGAACGGGCTGGAAGGGCATAGTACCTGGCCTGGCCTCCCCCTCTAGGGCGACCTCTACTTCCCCGGCCTCCGCCTCGAGCTTCCTGAGAAGGTGGGGCAGCAGCTGGGGCTTGAAGAATAGTCGGAGGACCCGGTGGAGCACGTGGAGCCTGATAAGTCTGTGAAGATGCACCCCTCCTAGCTTTGGGGCAATCTCTAACTAGGTAACGAGGGTCACCACACTCAAAACAATCCCCCGGAGGACGCTATGGCTAAGACTGACTCGGAACTGGCCTGCTGGACTGACCGATAATAGCACCTCGAGCAGGAGGCACACTGGATACTAGCGGTGCATAATAGGGCTCCTGAGGTCTAGGAAGAGCTGGAATACCGCTGGCTGCTGGAAGAGCTGAATGAACAGGGCAACTCACAAAACCCCTACCATAGTATGCTGCTGGAGCACGAGCTCCTGCTAAATGACCAGTCTCTCGAGACCTCTTGGCCCCTCTCTCCTCTATGTCCCGAGCAAACATTCCCTCTACCCTCATGGCAATACTCACTGCCTGCTGATAAGTATTATCCATATCCAACTCTCTGGCCATATTGGTCTGAATACTGGGGTGGAGTCCCTCAATGAAGCGACGAACCCTCTCCCTGACTGTGGCAACCAAAGCCGGTGCAGGACGAGCTAACTCACTGAAACGGACTGCATACGACACAGTCATAGCACCCTGGCGCAGCTGCTCAAACTTTGCGCGCCAAGCATCCCTGAGGCTCTGAGGGACATACTCGCGTAAGAACATCTCTAAAAACTGAGTCCAAGTGAGTGAGGCTGCCTCGTCAGGACTACTCTGCTCATAGACACTCCACCACTGGTATGCCGCTCCCCTCAGCTGGAAAGCGGTGAAAGAAACTCCACTTGTCTCCACAATGCCCATAGTGCGGAGAATACGATGACACTCCTCAAGAAAACCCCAGAGCATCATCTGAAGCTAGTCCGCTGAAAGTAGGTGGGTGGTACTTCTTGTACCTCTCAAGTCTGAGTTGCTCTGCCTCAGAAGCACCTACCCTGGTCTCATGCTGAACCGTAGCCGCTGGGGCATATGAATATACTCTGAGGCCTGATCAACCTGGGCCCTCTACTCAGAAGTGCGGGCTGCGGGAGTCTGTGCCCCTCCCCCGGCCTGAGATGTAGCGGGAGCTATCAGAAGTAGTCCAGCCTGAACTAGAGTGCTGAACATGCTCATGAACTGAGCTAAAGTCTCCTGGAGGGCTGGAGCAGCAATAGGAATCTCCGGTGCCGGCCCTCAAGCTGGAGCTGCTGGGGGCTCCTCTGACGCAGCTCTCGCAGGTGCTCGGGATGCACCGTGTGGTCGTCCTCTACCCCGACCCCAGCCTCTGACGGCTCTGGCAGGGGGATCGGGTGCCTCATCGTCGGTTCTTCTAGTACGAGTTCTCACCATCTGTGGGAAAGAATAGAATAGAATTTTAGAATTTTGATGTCAATAACTCGCACGACAAGGAAATCAAGAAAAAAAATGGTTGTTCTTAACAGTTACATAGCCTCCCGAAGATAAGCACGGACGTCTCTGCACCGATCCGCGATACTCTAATAAACCGGCTTGTGACTCGCGACTCCTATGAACCTAGTGCTCTAATACCAGCTTGTCACGACCCAATTTATCCTCCGAAAGGTATCGTGACGGCACCTAGTATCTACGACTAGTTAAGCTTAATATTAAGGGAAAACTTTAATAAAAACACAAGAAATAAGAAAAATAAGGGTATAATCTAAAATATCAAAAACAGTGCCGCTCGGCTCATACAAAATATTCTCATAGTGACCCGGAACGTCACAAAGTCACAAGCTTCTATGAACTACTATAGCTCTAAACAAGTCTGGAATTACATAAAAAAGGACTCTAAATGATGGAGTAGAAGGGGACTCTGAAGATTCTGCGGACGCGATAGAAATACCTTGTAGTCTCCTAGAATCAGCAGCAAATACTATCCTCGAGGCTGATAGCTCGTACCTGGATCTGCACACGTAAACATATGCAGGAAAGGGCATGAGTATACCACATTGGTACCTAGTAAGTGCCAAGCCTAAACTCGGTCAAGTAGTGACGAGGTCAGGTTAAGGCCCTACTGGAGTAAATATAATCAATTTAAAACAACAAATGAAATAGGTTAATTCTACAGTAAACAGTTAATGAAAACCTTCGAAAACTTAACAGTCAAGGGAGCCCTCGGCTCGGAACAAGGTAAACTCAAGGTGGAATCTCCCGGGATATCATCCCGTAATTCCAGATGATTATGCATTACATGGGATCTTTTAAAAATGCAGTACAAGGGGATCTCCAGGAATATGTCAGTAGTCCCAATTTAAATATGCGATGCAAGATAAGATGAAAGTTATGACATCGAATTTATACAGTTCATATAATCACAGTAAGGAAAAGGAGTAACCTAACTAAACATGGTGCACAAAACATCAAATAGACAATTAGACACGTAAGCATGTTTTTCTACTCTAAGCTAAATAATTTAACATATTAATGCAATTTAATAGAAGAAAGACAATTTATGATTTAAGAAGAAAAAAATGGGATTTTTGCAATAACGGCATGTGTACGTACTCATCACCTCACGTACACGGCGCCCACACATCAAATAATTCAAACGTCCTAAGGGGAAGTCCCTAACACAAGGTTAGGCAAGTCACTTACCTTAACCGCTCGAATCAACTTGAAATCACACTCTTGCCACGAGTATCCAACTCTGAATGGCCCGAATCTATTCAAATAAATTGCATAATGTAAATATAGCTATAAGTAACTAACTCAACTAATCAATTCGAAGTTAAAATGCGAAATTAGGAAAATCGCCCCAAAAAGTCCCCCGGGCCCATGCCTCGAAATCAGGTGAAATATAAAAATTCCGAACACCTATTCACTCACGAGTCTAACCATACAAAATTTACTCAAAACCGATACCAAATTCTCGATCAAAATCCAAAAAGTCGGCCTAGGAACTTTTCTCAGAATTTTCCGAATTTTCACCCCAAATCCAAAATTAGATGATAAAGTTAAGCATAGATTAGCGGGAATTAATCAAAACGAAGTAATAATCACTTATCCCAAACACCCACGTGAAAATACCTCCAGATATCGCCTAATCACGAGCTCTCAAGTCCAAATAGTGAAAAATGACATAAACCTTCGATTTTGGAACATTTATATCTACCGATGCATTTCTTCATCGCGATCGCGAAGAACATTTTTGCTGCCTCACATTTTACTCTACGTGACCGCGATTCAACTCACGCAAACGCGATGAAATGACTCCTCTGACTTACGCGATCGCGATTGGCCCCACGCGATCGCGAAGGGTTAAAGCCCAGCTTCCCTTTGCCGCCTTATTCCTCTACGCGAACACGACCTGGCCCACGCGTTCGCGATGCACAACCTGCCTCCCCTACACGATCGAGTCCCTTGCTATGTGATCGAGATGAGTTAAACACAACTGACCTCTCGATTGCTCTACGTGATCACGAACTTCCTCACGCGATCGCGATGAAGAACACCAACTGCAGACACCAGCAAAAACCAACAATCTTCCAAAGTCCAAAAATGACCCGTTGAGCATCCGAAACACACCCGAGGCCCCCTGAACCTCAACCAAACCTACCAACTAATCCCATAACACCATATGAACTTAGTCGAGCCTTCCAACCACCTCTAACAACACCAAAAACATGAATTAAACACGGATCAAGCCTAAGAACTAGCACTTTTCCAAAATCTACAAACGATGCCGAAACACGTCAAACCTAGTCCGAATGACCTCAAATTTGACACACAGGTCATAAATGACACTACGATCCTAAAGCACTTTCGGAATTCCATTTTGAGCTTAATATTAAAATTTCCCCTATCGGTCGAAATCGCAGAAAATTTAACTTTCGCTAATTCAAGCCTAAATCTACTACAAACCTCCAAAACACATTCCAGACGCGCTCCTAACCCCAAAAAACCCAGCAGAGCTAACAGAGTCGATGAAATTCCATTCCGGATCCGTCTTCACACAGTTTTGACTACGGTCCAATTTTTGAGGCTTAAACTCACAATTTAGGGATTAAGTGTCCCAAAACTCTCTGAATTCCATAACTAATCACTCCGGAAAATCTCAATAGTAGAAACAAACGTGAGGGAAGCAGTTATTAGGGGATCGGGGCTCTAACTCTCAAAACGGACGGTCGGGTCGTTACACCTTTTGAAAAAACTAATTTTTTCCTTCAACATGTAAATCCATGTTTAAAATATTTGTCTAACTTGTAGAACTAAACCTTATTTTAATTTTAACGTGTATTTTATATTTTTACTTCTTCTAGAATAGTGTTAACATAGTATTTTGGAACCCGTGAATTGCATGTAAGTTTATTACAATTATAGACGTTAGGTTCTTTACTAATTTGTTGCAAACAATTACTCTATTTGTTCTTATTAATTAAAGTATATAGCACAATTTATATTTGCGAGAAAAAATGCATATTTTGTGTCACGATCCGAAATTCTCATTGTCGGAATCGTGATGGCGCCTAACAATTCACTTGCTAGGCAAGCCAACATTAGAACATTTTTTACTTTTTTTAGTAGGTTAAACAGTAACATTGATAATGAACTAAAATAACAGATATGTTTTAAGTACAAGTGCGGAAAATTTAAACAGTCAATCGTTTATTACAATTTCCCGAATCTGGTGTCACGAGTTCACGAGCGCTGAACAACCATACCTCAAGTCTACGCAGATATCCGATCCGAGCTCACTAATGACCGTTGCTGGGACCGTCTCCAAAATCTGCACAATATGTTGAGTGTAGTATCAGTACAACCGATCCCATGTACTGGTAAATGTCAAGCCTAATCTTGACGGGGTAGTGACGAGGCTAAGGCGGGGCATCTATACAAAACTTGTACGCAGTATATAAATGACAGAATAATAGAAATACAGAACAGAACCAAACATCCAACTGAAATTGATAACCACAGCCTCTAGAGTGAACCAGTGTCGTCCAGAATTACCAATCCTTAATATATCAGATAATGAAAGAAATATTGGAAAGAAATGCAATTCAGGAAATAGAAACATATAGTTTTGTTACGACGCACAACCCGATCCCGCCAGACATTACAAAATTCTAGCTTATTCCTCCGTAACAATAATAATAACAGTAAATATATATATATATATATATATATATATATATATATACACACACACACACACACATGCAAAGACTCAACGTACATAGTCAATTTATAATCTAAATCACAAGGCCTTTCCGATAAATAAATATCAAAGTGAACCAAGCAAAGGAAACCTTGATTAATATAAAGTCTACTCAAATTAAGTAAATAACAGGGATTAGGGGACGTATGAGAAGAACTAACATAGCTAACAAGAGAAGATGTTGATTAACACGTAGCAGTTAGGCATGGAAGCCTTTAGAGCATATAACAATTAAGACAGGGAATGTAACAATTAAAGGAATGCAGTAAATCAAGGAAGACATATAATTTGGCGACGTATAAGCACTCGTCACCTTGCATATACGCCGCTCACATGGATTTCACATAATCACGTAGTCTTAGGGTTTCTAATTCCTTCAAGTCAAGGTTAGACACAACACTTACCTCGATCCACATGCCACTCACTGCTCAATTACCGTTTTTTCTCTAGTTTTCACCTCCAAACCACTCGTATCTAGCCATAATTAACTTAATAGCATCAAATATCGCTAAAGAAATTAATTTCAATACATAAATTTAGGTTTCCCAACATTTTCTCCAAAAAGTCAAAAAATTGACCCTGGGTCCGCTTGGTCAAAACTCGAGGTTCGGACCAAAACACATTCACGCATTCACTCCCGAACCCCAATATGTAACTAATTTCGAAATCTGACCCCAATTGAGGTCTAATTTCTTATTTCTCAAAAATTCCTAATTCTACCCAAACCCCCAATTTCTACCATGAAATTCCTAGATTTTAGGTTGAAATCTTGTAAAGTGGCGTGAAAGATTGAAAGAAACGAGTTAAGAATCACTTACTTATGATTTGGGGAAGAAGTAGTCTTTGGAAAATCGCCTAGAGGGTTTCTTGTGTTTGAAAGTTTTGAAAAATGAGAAAAATTCCGTCTAAGTCAAGATTTACCGGCTGCAGATGTCGCACCTGCGACCTGAGCTTTGCAATTGCGAGAAAAATATCGCAAATGCGAACCCCTCGCATTTCTGCAGCTTTCGCAAATACGAACCATTTGCTCACAATTGCGAACATTGGACTTCCGCAAATGTGGCATAAACCTCACAAATGCGAGAATCCCTAGTCCCAGCCCATGCTCGCAAATACGAGACTCGTATTTGCGAGTCAAACCTCGAAATTGCGAGACCTGCAGACCTGAAGCACATCAGATATTTTTCCTAAGTTCATTTCACTCAGTAGCCTATCCGAAACTCACTCGAGCCCTCCGAATTTCAAACCAACCTTGCACACAAGTTCAAAAACCTCATACGAACTTGATTGTACGATCAAATCGCCAAAATAACACCTAGAGCTACGAATTTAGCACCAAATCACACGAAATTCCCAATAATAAAATGCTTATTGAATCATTTTTCTTATATTTAGAATTTTAAAATATATCCACTAAACTTTTGTTATTAAATATACTTGGGAGTAAGAATAAATATCTGGCAATTATAAACGTAGTAATCTCAATCAATTCCAACTTTTTAAAAATTGAAGTACCGAGCTTAAATAAGAAAATATTTTAATTTTAAGAAAATAAAAGAAAGAGAAGTGTTGGTGATATTCAAACATTAATGATTGTACTAACATAAAATTCAAAAAGTGATGTCATGGCGATTTTTTATTACACTGAATGGAAAAATTTTATTGGATAAAAATTATAATTACAATTAAAAATTTTAAACTTTGGATGAGCTAAAATTAATATTTCAATCAACAAAAAAAATATTCTCTTTAACGTTATGAACAACGCTAATTAACCAAAAAGTCTTTGATTTAACTAATTTGCGTTATTTTCAAAATTTATAATAAAATCGATTATAATTTAGCAGTAATAGTCAAACTGTTAACAATGCAAACGTTAAAACAATAAAGATAAAATGTTAGAACACAAAATACATTCTAAGTGAGTTGCCATTAATTAATATTCTTTCTTTTTGTATTCATTTAAATAAATGACAACTCGCTATATTTTTCTAGGTTCAAACTTACTTATTTTAAAATATTAACTTAATGTCACATTTTAAAACTTAGTTTGATAACTTGATTTACATGTTTTTCGTATACTCATATTTTATTGATTGACGCTAAGCACACGTGCAATGCACGTACACTAAAACCAGTACTCATAATAGAGGCGGACTACCCATAAGGTAGGAGTCGCAAGCCCACGGTAATTTCAGAATATATATATAAAGCTTAAATAATAGGTATATATATTTTGATTGACACTCTAAAATTTAAAATTTAAGCAATTGCACTGGTTGATTTGGGGCAAAATTTGATTTTTAATGCACTACTTGGGTTCAATTTCCACTCTAACATTTACTCAAATTTTTAATAGATAGCGGTGCCCCTGTCACCTTCAAATCTGCTCATAATAAACAAACCAAGGAACCAGAAAGTAGCTTTTGTTGCAAAACCAAAATAACTATTATAGTGGGAAAGTATAGTAATTCACTTGGTTGGTTGCTTAAACTTTTATTTTATTAGTGGAGAATCGATTTGCATCTTATAATCCGTTTCCCGTTTTCTTTTTTAAAATAAAATTAGAAAAAACAATGCAAAAGAAAAAAAGGGAACATTGAAACAAAATAAAAGCAGGGGTGCTCGTCGATCGGTACGGTACAATATTTAAATATTTTGGTTCGGTATTTTCGGTATTCGATTTCTTACAATGATATATCAATATTGTACCTAATTATATTCGGTATGGTTCGACTTTTCTCCTTTCAGTTACGGTTTATTCGGTACGGTAACTTCAGTTTGTTCGATTTCAATATTAACTAGTGCATAACGCCATGAACTGTAATATTTTTAATTAAAGTACTCACATATTTAAAAATAAAAACGTTCTAAGCTCACATGACTATTGAAATTTTTTTTATCCAAAACCAACAAGTATCAACACATGGAGAGAAAAAAGGTACATATAGGAATAAATTTAATTATTGAAAATATCTTGTTACTTGCTTAGAGCTAATTGCTGAATTTAAAAAATACAACAAGGACTAATCCACAGATGCAATTCAATACACGAGAAGAAACACCCTAAAACCATAAAAGCATTACGTTAAGATGCTTGGCATCCTAGAGAATAAGATTCAAAATCTACAGCCTACTTTGTTACTCTATTTTTCTAAGAAAGCACATAGGTTTTACTGCCAACCTCAATATGCATACCAAAGAAAAGTATTATGCAACTTAGTATGTATCAATAATATATGTGTTGTGCAACTTATTATATATTTTGTTACTGTATCGGTATTTCAGTATTATTTTTGTAAATACCAATTACAATACCTAATATCGACTTTTAAAAAAAAAAAAAAAAACTAAATACCATACCAAATACCAAAAGATCGAATACCAAATATCGAAATTTTCAATTTCGATGTGGTAATTTAGTATTTACCAAATTATGCACATGTCATGACCGAAACGACCATGTCGTGATGGCGCCTATCGTGGTACTACGCTAGCCGACTCATTACTTAAAACATCGTGATATTTCATTTCAAAGCTAATTTCAAGTTATCTCATAGTAAAACTTCATTAAAAAAATTCAATACAAATGAAAGATGCGGAGAGAAAAGCCCGACATCGGGTGTCACTAGTCATGAGCATCTACAAAATCTGTCGAACAATATTAAGACTAATACAGTCCAGAAATCCACTAAAACAGCTATAGGAAGATAGGAAGGAGAAGAGCAAGGCTGCAATCGCCAGGCAACTACCTTGCCAACTCCGATAGATCTGCGACGGATGAAATCAACACTCGCTAGCACGTCCAGTAATACCTGGATCCGCACACAAGGTGCAGGGAGTAACGTGAGTATGCCAACTCAGTAAGTAACAACAGCAAATAAAGACTGAGCAGCAGTGACGAGCAGTAAAACACATAAAGTCCACATCATGAAATTTCAGTAAAGTACAACATGCTTTCAAATCAGTATTTGAGTCAAATCACCTCGTTTAGAAAATCAGTTCCGGTGAAAATCATTTAAAGATATTTTTCAACAGTTTCAACAGAGGCTCAATGCAAAAATCGAGTGAAAAATGATGAAATCATAAATAGCCCCTCGGGCAAGCCTCACAGTCACTCGTAAACAGCCCCTCGGGCATACCTCACAATCACTCGTAATAGCCCCTCGGGCATACCTCATCATCACATATGTCTCCCAGTCACTCAGCACTCGGCACTCGCACTTAGTAGGTACTTGCACTCACTAGGGGTGTGTGCAGACTCTGGAGGAGTTCCTTCAGCCCGAACGCTATATCAAGCCAAATCATTGCATAAATCACTCAGGCCCTCGGCCTATATCAAACATGTTGCGATGTGCAGACCGATCCTATAAATATCCTCACAAATCAGGCCCTCGACCTCACTCAGTATAAACCTCACAAGCCACTGGGGCATTTCAGTAAAAATAGGGAACTCAACCGAAAACAACATTTATGTGCATCAAAATAGAGTAATAAAACTGAGTTATGTAGTAAACAGGTTTAATCATGACTGAGTATATATTTTCAATCAAAAATAGTGAGAGGATATTAAGAAAAAGTCCCCTGAGGGTCCAAACAGTAGTGGCACAAGGCGCCAAACATTGCATTCAACCCAATTTACAAAAACTCTTTCTAAAACACAAAGATATTATACAGTTTCAAGAAAATACGCAACTCTATGATTTTTACGGGACGGACCAAGTCACAATCCCCAACAGTGCACGCCCACACACCCGTCACCTAGCGTGTACGTCACCCCAAAATAGTAAAATGGTACAAAATCTGGGGTTTCATACCCTCAGGACTAGATTTACAATCGTTACTTATCTCAAAACAGTCAAATCTCTAACCCATGATTCTCTTGCCTATCGACTCGCCCTCCAAACGCTCCGAATCTATGCAAAATCAGCATATTATCATCAATATAAACTAATGGGAGGAATTCTACAACAAAAGCTATCAAATTAGCCCAAAATCCCGAATTCGGCTCAAACCCGACCCTTGGGCCCACGTCTCGAAATCAGACAAAATTTAAAAAAAATAGAAAGCCCCTTCAATTACGAGTCCAACCATACCACATTTATCAAAACCCGGCCTCATTTGGCCCCTCAAATCCCCGAATCAAACTCTCCAATTACCAAGCTCTAATACCCTCAATTTCATCCCTAATCTTCACTAATTACATGATTAAACAAGGGAAATTACCATAAAAATGAGTATTAGGCTCCAGTAACTTACCTCAATGAAAACCCCCTTGATTCCCTCTTCAAAAACCCTCCAAAAAGCTTCAAATCCGAATAGAAATGGTGAAGAATACCCTAAAATTTCGTGAAGTGTGCAATATATACCTTCTGCACAGGCTTTTCGCACCTGCGGCCTATTCCTCGCGCCTGCGGGACCGCACCTGCAGCCAAGGCACCACACCTGCGAACTTCACTTAACTCCCCAGCTTCCGCACCTGCGCCCTAGGTCTCACACCTGCGGGCTCGCAGGTGCAGCTAAGCATGCGCACCAGCGCTCCAGCTTCAGCCTCACCTTCTCCGCATCTGCGCACCTTCCCACCGTGCCTGTGACCTCGCAACTGCGGCTCCCTATCTGCAGGTGCGGAAACATCAGCAGACCTCACACCACTGGATTTTTCAGTAACTTTCAACCCAACAATCAACCCGTCAACCATCCGAAACACACCCAAGGCCCTCAACCAATAATACCAATAAGTCACATAACAATATATGAACTAATTCGAGCCTTCGGAACACTCAAAACAACATCAAAACACCAAATCAACCTCAGATTCAAGCCTAAGAACTTCTAAACTTGCAATTTTCACAAACGACGCCAAAACCTACCAAACCTCGCCCGAATAACCTCAAATTTGGCACACATGTCACAAAAGACATTGCGAACCTACTCCAACTCCCGGAATTCCATTATGTCTCTGATATCAAATTTTTCATTGCAGACCGGAAATCGCAAAATTTTTAATTTCGCCAATTCAAGCCTAATTCTACCACGCACCTCCAAATTACCTTCCGGACACACTCTTAAGTCCAAAATCACCTAAAGGAGCTTACTGAACCATAAAAATCCAAATCCGAGATCGTTTACTCAATAGTCAACATCCGGTTGACTTTTGCAACTTAAACTTCTAAATAAGAGACTAAGTATCTCTTTCCACTCCAAAACCACTCCGGACCCGAACAAACCAACCCGATACCATACAATATAGCTGAATAACGCATAAAAAAGCAGAAAATGGAGAAAACGAGGCTATAACTCTCAGAACGACCGGCCGGGTCGTTACATCCTCCCCTTCTTAAACAAACGTTCGTCCTCAAAAGAGTCTAGAAACATACGTGGAGTCTCAAATAGCTGTGGATATATGCTCCGCATCTCCCGCTCGGTCTCCCATGTGGCCTCCTCCACGGGTTGTCCTCTCCACTGCACCTTAACTGAAGCTATGTTCTTTGACCTCAACTTTCGAATTTACCGATTCTAAATAGCCACTGACTCAATATCATAAGTCATATCACCCTCCACCTGAACCGTGCTGAAGTCCAAAACATGGGACAGATCACCAACATACTTCGAAGCATGGAAACATGAAATACTGGATGCACACTCGACAAACTGGGGGTCAAGGAAAGATTATAAGCCACCTCCCCTATCCTCTGAAGCACTTCAAAAGGCCCAATGAACCGGGGTCTCAACTTGCCACTCTTCCTAAACCTCATAACACCCTTCATGGGTGATACCTTCAGCAAGACCTTCTCCCCAACCATAAATGACACATCACATACCTTCTTGTTCGCAAAGCTCTTCTACCTAGACTGCGCCATGCGAAGCCGCTCCTGAATCAATTTCACCTTATCTAAAGCATCCTGAACCAATTTTGTACCCAAGAGTCTAGCCTTACCCAGCTCAAACTATCCAACCGGAGATCTACACCTCCTCCCATATAAATCCTCCTACAGAGCCATCTGAATACTCGACTGATAATTGTTGTTATATGCAAACTCCGCGAGCGGCAGAAACTGGTCCCATGAACCCCCAAAGTCAATAACACAAGCGTGCAACATGTCTTCCAAAATCTGAATAGTGCGCTCGGACTACCCGTCCGTCTGAAGGTGAAAAGTTGTGCTCAACTCAACCTGAGTACCCAACTCTCGCTGCACGGCCCTCCAAAACTGCGATGTGAACTGAGTACCTCTATCAGAAATGATGGAAACTAGGACACCATGCAGGCAAACAGTCTCTTGAATATAAATCTCAACCAACTGCTCTGAAGTGTAAGTAGTACCAACAGGAATGAAGTGCGCGGACTTGGTCAGCCGATCCACAATCACCCAAATAGCATTGAACTTCCTCGAAGTCCGTGGGAGACTAACTACAAACTCCATGGTGATCCGCTCCCACTTCCACTCCAGAATATCCAATCTCTGAAGCAAGCCACCCGATCTCTGATGCTCATACTTAACCTGCTGACAGTTGAGACACCGAGCTACAAACCCAACTATATCCTTCTTCATCCGCCTCCACCAATAGTGCTATCTCAAATCCTTGTACATCCGGATGGATGGAATACCACGAGCTGTGGGCCTCTTCAAGGATCAAGTCCCGAAGCCCATCTACATTAGGCACACATATCCAGCCCTGCATCCTCATCACACTGTCATCACCAATAGTCACATCCCTAGAATCACCTCGCTGAACCCTGTCCTGAAGAACGAGCAAGTGAGGATCATCATATTGACACTCCCTGATATGGTCATAAAGAGAAGACCTGTAGACCACGCAAGCCAATACTCAATTAGGCTCCGAAATATCCAATCTCACAAGCTGGCCCGCTAAGGCCAGAACATCCAATGCCATCGGTCTCTCTGCTGCTGGAAGGTTTGCTAAACTCCCCTAACTCTCTACCAGGTGACTCAAAACATCGGCCACCACATTGGCCTTCCCCGGATTATACAAAATAGTGATATCAGAGTATTTAAGAAGCTCCAACCATCTCCGCTGACGCAAATTAAGATCCTTCTGCTTAAACAGATGCTGAAGACTCCGATGATCAATATAAATCTCACAATGAACCCCATACAAATAATGACGCCAAATCTTCAAGGCGTGAACAATGGCTGCTAACTCAAGATCATGCACCAAATAATTCTTCTCATGGGTATTCAACTGGGGCGAGGCATAGGCAATCAGCCTATCCTCCTGCATCAAAACACAACCAATGCCTATCCTCGAGGCATCACAATACAAGGTATAATAACCTGAAGCTGATGGCAGAACTAACACTGGAGCTGTGGTCAAAGCAGTCTTGAGCTTGTGAAAGCTCTCCTCACACTCGTCCACCACCTGAATGGAGCACCCTTTTGGGTCAATTTGGCCAAGGGCAAAGTAATAGACGAAAATCTCTCCACAAAGAGACGGTAATAACCCGCCAAACCAAGGAAACTCCAAATCTTCGTAGCTGAGGACGGTCTAGGACAACTCTACACCGCCTTTATCTTCTTCGGATCCACCCGAATACCCTTACTGGACACCAAGTGCCCCAAGAATGCTACCGAACCAAGCCAAAACTCACACTTGGAGAACTTTGCATAAAGCTTCACCTCCCTCAATCTATGTAATACAATCCTTAAAATATTGAGCATGCTCCTCCTGGCTACGAGAGTACACCAGGATGTCATCAATGAATACAATAACGAAGGAGTCCAAATATGGATGGAATACATTGTTCATCAAATACATGAATGCTGCTGGGGCATTGGTCAGCCCAAAAGACATCACCAATAACTCATAATGGCCATAACGGGTCCTGAAAGATGTCTTAAGAATATTCGAATCCCGAATCTTCAGCTGATGATACCCACACCTCAAATCGATCTTAGAGAACACCCTCGCTCCCTGGAGCTGGTCAAATAAATCATCAATACAAGACAAATGATGCTTGTTCTTTACTGTGACCTTGTTCAACTGCCTGTAATCAATACATATTCTCATGGAACCATCCTTCTTCTTCACAAATAGAACCGGTGCACCCCAAGGTGACACACTAGGCCGAATAAACCCCTTATCTAAGAGTTCCTGAAGTTGTTGTTTCAATTCCTTCAACTCCGCCGGTGCCAAACGATACGGTGGAATAGAGATAGGCTGAGTTACCGGTACCAAATCAATACCAAATTCAATGTCCATGTCAGGCGGCATACCCAACAGTTCTGTAGGAAACACATCCGAAAAATCACAGACCACTAGAACAGACTCAATAGTGGGAGTCTCTACACTGATATCCCTCACAAAAGCGAAATAAGATAGGCAACCTTTATCAACCATACGTTGAGCCTTCAAGTAGGAAATCATCCAACCCGATACATAATCTATAAAACCGCTCCACTCAACCCTCAGGAATCCCGGCATTGCTAAGGTCACGGTCTTAGCGTGATAATCTAGAACAACATGACATGGAGATAGACAATCCATGCCCAATATCACATCGAAGTCAACGATACTGAGCAACAGTAGATCCACTTGGGTCTCCAGACCCCAATAGTCACCACACATGACCGATACACGCGGTCCACAACAATAATATCACCCACAAGAGTAGATACATGAACAGATGAAACTAAAGACTCATGGGGCATATCCAAAAAATGAGCAAAGTATGAGGAAACATACGAACTGGTGGAACCAAGGTCAAATAATACGGAGGCATCTTTGTGACAAACTGAAACAATACCTGTGATCACGGCATCTGAAGCCATAACATCTGGTCTGGCTGGGAGTGCATAGAACGGGCCTGACCACCACCTGATCGACCTCCCCCTATAAGGCGACCCCAAGCTGACTGATCTCCACCCCGAGCTGGCTGGGCGGTGGTGAAGTAACTGGAGCTGAAGTCGATGGCTGAATCCTCTGCTGAGATGAACCCCCAAGACGATGAGGACACTACATCCACATATTCCCAAACCCTTCACACTCAAAACAACTCCCTGGTGCGGGGGACGGGGATGGGGACTGAAGGGAACCCCTAGCACTAGGATAACTGGTAGAAGAACCTTGCGTGGAGGATCTCTGAACTGATGGAGAACGGTACAAACTCTAGGCTGGGAGGGCACTGAAGGATGAGTGACCCTGATGAGAACTGTGAGAACCATGACCTAATGATGCACCCCGGTGAACTGGGTGAGCTGATTGTGCATGCCTGAATGGATGACCTCTGTCGTGCTGGAACTGGCCCCCATGAGGAGCACACTGAATCCACCCTGACCACGAGGCCTCTTGGACTCCCTCTCAACCCTCTCCTTACCTTGAACCATCTCAATCTCTCTAGCAATGTTGACAACCTCATCAAAAGTATCACCAGACACACTCTCTCTAGTCATAAGCAATCGAAGTTGAAAATCGAGACCATCTATAAACCTCCTGATCCTCTCTCGATCTGTGGGAACCAAACAGACCGCATGACAGGCCAACTCAGAGAACTGCATCTCATAATATGTAACAAACATATCACCTTATCAAAGTTTCTCAAACTGCCAGCGCAGCTCCTCTCTGCGGGACTTAGGTACAAACTTCTGTAGAAAGAGAACGGAGAACTGCTGCCAAGTAAGGGGCGCTGCGCCAACCTGTCTAGCCTCTCGTAAGCCTCCCAAAAACTAAATGCAGCCCCAGAGATCTGGAAAGTAGTGAATGAGACCCCACTGGTCTCCGGAATATTTGCTATCTGAAGTATCCTCTAACACTTGTCCAAGAAACTCTGTGCATCCTCACCCTCAACACCACTAAACGACAGAGGCTGGAGTCTCCCAAACCTCTCCAATCTGTGATGCTCGTCCTCTGGCATAACAGGAACTACAAAGTCCTGAGCAGCTGCAACCAGCTAGGCTGGAAGTGCCCCCGGTGTCTGAAGTCCCTGAACAACCTGCTCTGGTGTGCGGGCGACGGGAATCTGAGTGCCTCCCCCGGCCTGAGAAGTGGTTGCGGATGTAGTAACTGAGACCGACTGAGCAGGCCAGTACACACTGATAAGATCTGATCTAGGGCCTCATAAAGGCCAGGAATCACAATAGGAACAGAGGGTGCCTGAGCTGGTCCCGCTGGAGCCTCTGCGGCTGGGACCTTGTCTGGAGTAACTGGTGGGTCTACAGGTACTGCCCCGGATGTTGTGTGGGTTACACCCCTACCCCTACCACGGCCTCGATTGCGGCCTCGGCCTCTCACGGGCCAAATTGGTGGCTGGTCATCCTGTCCGGTAGTGCGGGTCCTCACCATCTGTGAGAGAATGAAACAATAGAAGTTTAGTTACCATAATCAATGGACTCGTAGGACAAGAATATAAGAATGTGAGATTATTTTCCCTAAGGGTTCTGCAGCCTCTCGAAGATAGGTACGGACATCTCCGCACCGATCCACAAGACTCTACTAAACATGTTCATGACTTGTGAGACCTATGTTACATAGGCTCTTATACCAACTTGTCATGACCCAAACTACCATGTCGTGACGGCGCCTACCGTGGTACTAGGCTAGCCGACTCATTACTCAAAACAGCGTGATATTTTATTTCAAAGCTAATTTCAAGCTATCTCATAGTAAAACTTCATAAAGAAATTCAAAACAAATGAAAAGTGCGGAGAGAAAAGCCCGACATCGGGTGTCACTAGTCATGAGCGTCTACAACACCTGTCTAACAATACCAAGACTAATACAGTCCAGAAATCCACTAAACAACTATTGGAAGATAGGAAGGAGAAGAGCAGGGTTGCGATCGTCAGGCAGCTACCTTGCCAACTCCGATAGATCCGCGGCGAATGAAATCAACACTTGCTAGCATGTCCAATAACACCTGGATCTGCACACAAGGTGCAAGGAGTAACGTTAGTACACCAACTCAGTAAGTAACAACAGTAAATAAAGACTGAGCAGCAGTGACGAGCAGTAAAACACATAAAGTCCACATCATGAAATCTCAGTAAAGTACAACATGCTTTCGAATCAGTATTTGAGTAAAAACATCTCGTTTAGAAAACCAGTTCCGATGAAAATCATTTAAAGATATTTTTCAATAGTTTCAATAGAGGCTCAATGCAAAAATCGAATGAAAAATGATGAAATCATAAATAGTCCTCGGGAAAAACATCACTCATATACATCCCCTGGGGTAAGCCTCACAGTCACTCGTAAACAGCCCCTCGGACATACCTCACAATCACTCGTAACAGCCCATCGGGCACACCTCACCATCACTCATGCCTCCCAGTCACTCAGCACTCTGCACTTAGCACTCGCACTTAGTAGGTACTTGCGCTCACTGGGGGTGTGTACACACTTCAGAGGGGCTCCTTCAGCCCAAGTACTATATCAAGCCAAATCATGGCATAAATCACTCGGGCCCTCAACCTATATCAAACATGTTGCGGCGTGCAACCCGATCCCATAAATATCCTCACAAATCAGGCCCTCGGCCTCACTCAGTCATAAACCTCAAAATCAGTATATTATCATCAATATACACTAATGGGATGAATTCTACAAAAAAAAAACTATCAAATTAGCCCAGAATCCCGAATTTGGCTCAAACCCGGCTCCTGGGCCCACATCTCGAAATCCGACAAAATTTACAAAACTGGAAAGCCCATTCACTTATGAGTACAACCATACCACATTTATCAAAATCCGACCTCATTTGGCCCCTCAAATCCCTAAATCAAACTCTTCAATTCTCAATCCCTAATCCCCTCAATTTCATCCCTAATATTCACTAATTACATGATTAAATAAGGGTAAATTACCATAAACATGAGTATTACGCTCAAGTAACTTACCTCAATGAAAACTCCTTTAATTCCCTTTTCAAAACTCTCCAAAAAGCTTCAAATCCGAATAGAAATGGTGAAGAATACCCAAAATTTCGCGAAGTGTGCAATATATACCTTCTGCCAAGGCTTTTCCAAATGTGGCCTATTCCTTGCGCCTGCGGGACCGCACCTGCGATCAAGGCACCGCACCTACGAACTTCACTTAATTCCCCAGCTTTTGTACCTGCGCCCCAGGTCTCGCACCTGCTGGTTACAGGTGAGACCAAGCCAGCGTACCTCCACTCCAGCCTCAGGCTCACCTTCTCCACATCTGCGCACATTCCCACCACGCCTTGCGACCTCGCACATGCGGCTCCCCATCCGCAGGTGCGGAAACATCAGCAGACCTCACACCAATAGATTTTTCAGGAACTTTCCACCCAACAATCAACCCGTCAATCATCCGAAACACACCCAAGGCCCTTGGAAACTCAACCAATAATACCAACAAGTCACATAGCAATATACGAACTAAGTCGAGCATCAGAACACTCAAAACAACATCAAAATACCAAATCAACCTCGGATTTAATCCTAAGAACTTCTAAACTTCCAATTTCCGCAAACAATGCTGAAACCTACCAAACCTTATCCGAAATGACACTACAAACCTACTCCAACTCCTGGAATTCCATTCCGACTCTGATATCAAAATTTTCACTCCCGACCGAAAATCGCCAAATTTCCAATTTTGCCAATTCAAGCCCAATTCTACCACGCACCTCCAAATTACCTTCCGGACACACTCCTAAGTCCAAAAAACCTAACGAAGCTAACCGAACCATAAAAATCCAAATCCGTGATCGTTTACTCAATAGTCAACATCTAGTTGACTTTTCCAACTTAAACTTTTAAATAAGAGACTAAATGTCTCATTCCACTCCAAAATCATTTCGGACCCGAACAAACCAACCCGATACCATACAATATAGTTGAATAACACATAAAGAAGCAGAGATGGAGAAAATATGGATATAACTCTCAGAACGACCGATCGGGTCGTTACAACACAACTCTAAGTAAAACTGAAACTTCCAATTAAACTTATCCTTAAAACTCATGGTCTTTATTTATATGCCATAAAGCATACAATATAGGATGAATCCAAGATTTAAATCCTATGGTTCAACTTTTGAAGTTTTTAGTATTGAACCCATTATATATTTAATGTTATGGATTCATATCCTACGCTACACTCTAAGTCTGATCTGTACCTCTACTATTGACAATTGTTTAAAAATATCCTACGTTATACTATCGGGACATAAAACCCCTAACTATTACATTATTAAACATAAATACCCCTAATTACACGACACTGCCACGTGGCTTAATATTAAAGCTCAAGAGAATTCGGTTCTTTTAATAACCCAATCCGCTCCGACCCACATAATTAACCCACCCTTCTAAAACTAATAAATAGGCTCAGAACCCTAATTTCGTCCCACCCTTAACAGAGAAAAATCCTCCTCTCTCTATTACTCAAGATTCAACTTCAAAGGTTCGTCTCCTCTCTATTGCTCAAAATTGGTAATTCCAAAACTCACGATTCATTCTCAAGGTGGGTTCAATGTACGATTCAACTGCTACATCAAAGAGGAGGTGTAATTGTGGGGAGATTGTTAAGAACTTCAAATCAACCACAACTCAAAATCCTGGAAGGAGATTCTTTAAGTGTGCTAAACCTGAAGTAAGTTTTAATTTTGCTTGCGATTCATAATTTGAAGGTATGATATAAATTTTGTAATTGGTTATTTTTGTTAGAATGAGTCGTGCGGATATTGAGAATGGCAAGACGAAGCCTACCCAGACAGAGCGTTGATAGAAATCAACAAGTTGCAGTGCAAATTAGATGCTGCTAATGTGACAATCAATATGTTGAATCAGTTGTTGGATACGTGCAAAGTTGAAAGGGACAAATTGCTGGAAAGAGTTGATGTATTAGAGGCTGTAAAAAATATTGAAGTGAATAAAACAAGGAAGATGGAAGAGAAATTGTTGAAGATGAAGATGTTTGTTTTGATATCGTTTCACTGTTTGTTGGCTTTGTTGCGGCAATGATGATGAAGTAATACATTAGTTAAGACCAAATTCGAACAAGTTATTGTGAACAAATTAGTGTCTACTGAGATGTATTTTTGTTATTAGTTAATACCAATTTCGAACAAGTAGTGCCTACTGAAATGTATTTTTGATAAAGTTTAATGTTGTTGATGAAGTTATGAAAATATTGTAATGCTTTTTCATATTGTAATGCTTTTTCATATTGTAATGCTTTTTCATGTTTGTAATGATTTTCATATTGTAATGCTTTTTCATGTGTAGACCTACTGATTTGTAATGCTTTTTCATGTTGTGTAGTGCCTTAAAAACTGCATAAAACTGTATCATTTCAAGACTGTTTTACTGCACTATCTGGAACAAGTTATTATGAATTCTAGTCAATAAACACCTAATACTGTATCATTTCAAAACTACAATACTGTTAAGATCATTTCAACGCAGTTTACTGTATCATTTCAACACAGTTTACTGCGTAAAAATGTATCATTTCAAGACTGTTTTACTGCACTAACTACAACAAGAATTCTAGTTGATGTGTAAAAAACCCAAACCTGTATCATTTCAAAACTGCAGCATTGCTAATACCAAAATATCACAGTAGGCAAACTTAAAAGAGATAACTGGTGGAATAAATACTAGTCAATAAGCATTTAAGTACTTGTTTTCACAGTATTTACATCACCAAAAGATTACCTAATGGATGAATGGATGTCATATTATAACAAAAAAAACTTATACAACCAAATCATATATGACATCCAGATCCAGTACCAACTAAGTCATAATATGTCAAAAACTTATACAACCAAGTCATAAGTACTACAGCAAAGTTTGCAGTTAATACATTCCAACAAAACACAAAAAGTTAAGTTTGATCATCATTTTCCTTTCCTAGGCCTAAGATTCCCAATCCTCCGTTGCCTTTGTTTTTCTAACTGATTTGCAGTTGTAGCAGGTTTTCCTTTCTAGATTAAAGATGGTGGTGAGTATGGAAGGTTTGTCGGATCACTCACACCAGTGTGATCACCAGTGAAGGTGATTGACCTTGTGCCAGTGGGTATTGGTACCTTCTATCTCATCTTAAGTCTTGTATTGACTTCTGATATCACTTTTGGCCTCAGTAAAACATCTTGATAAATCTCCAGATCCTTGCTTGATTAGCCAATACTCCTAACTCCAGGTCTAGGCATGAACCTAAAGTCATTGTCTTGACTTGGTTGACTGGTTGGAGGGGCTGAACAATTAATTTCTTCTTTAGTTTATTCATCTATCAATGTTCTTGGCCTCTTTGTTTGTTTTTTTACCTTTCCCTTTGGTTGTTGAAAGAAAATCCAAGTTAGAAAAATAAAATAAGTTCAAATTTCAGTAAATAAATATTCAAATTATATTTTACTTGTCCACAAGTCCTGGCTTTGTGGGTTGTCTCTCCACATTTGCTACAAGTCACAACTCTTCCTTTTCTGGATTGTGACCACAATCCTTGCCTTTTAATGGCATCATCCTTCTGCCTATCTCACTTAACTTTAGGCATGCCAGCCAACTTCACCAACTCAGGTGGCTCCATTTCTTGTGATGGGTCAATCTTCCAAAATATTTCTCCTCTTACAAGTTGTAACTTGTGTTTATAAGTGAGTAGAAATGCCACTTTTCTATACCACCAGTTCATTTCTGTCAAAGGATCACCCATGTTGTGAAGTACAACTTTAATAACATGTGGACATGGGATTTCTGTAAGATCCCACTGCCTACATGTGCACGTCTTCATAGCCATATTCACAAAATGCTTATCACCCCCTTCTGACATTTCATAGCCATTTTCTCCATTTGCATTAACTCTACAAGCTGATTGAGCAATTTGCATGTATTGACTGTACAACTCCATGCTTTTTGGACTAAAGTCATGTCTCCAACTCCTCACTTCATCTTCACGTTCTCTTAACATGTTCATCACTTTGATTCTAATGTCCTACAACATCTTTATTATTGGCTTATGCCTTGCTTCCAAAATCCACTTGTTGAAGGATTCAGTCAAGTTGTTATTAACTGACTGATTCTTGCACACTGTGTCCAGATAAGCTCTACACCATGTCTGAGGTGGGTACTTCAACAAACCAACTGCTACATCCTTGTTCAACTCCCCTAAATTCTTCAGTTGGTCCTTGAATTCCTCCTCATAAGTAGACCATGCACACCACTAAAGTAATTTTTTACTTTCACCAGTATTGTATATCTTGCACCAGTTGGCCTCAATATGTCTAACACAATACCTATGTTCTGATTGAGGAAGGACAGTTCTAATATCATTAATTAATCCCTATGACAGTTACAGAAACAATCACATAGAATTGCAAAACAGAATTATATGACAAATTTACAGATGCAGAAAAAACAGAAATGGAAAGGAGAATTATGTTGATACCCAATTTTTCCACAATATTTTAAAATTGCATATATACATTCAAGAACATGCTTTAATAGCACTTGGTATTTTTATATAATTTTCTCATATTTTTATTAATTTATTTTAATTTATCAGGTATTTTATTTCTAATAATTAATTACAAAATTGCATTACAAACAATTTCAAAAGCATTTCTTGATTTAATTCATTATTTAGGGTCCTACTAAGACCAAATTATTTCACAATTAGCCAAATCGACACTCTTTGGCTATGATTGCAATAACTTTGCAATTATAACCCAATCATATATTTTATACTATGTTTGTCCAGTAATTAGTTATTTTGTATTTTTTAAATGCTAATAAGTCGTTTTAATTTATTTTCTAAGCATCAATTCCATTTTATACAATTATTAGCTATTTTTGTAAATTGTTTTATCTAATTTAATTAGGTATTTAACAGCTAGCCTCTTTTATTTCAATTATAGCCTAAAATTGGCCTAATCCCTAACCCAATTAAATAACCCAACAGACCCCCAGCCCAAACCAATTCTTACCCGGCCCAACCCCGGATCAATCCGAGTCGTTGATCAAATTAGATCGACGGCCCAGATTTCACTTACCATAATTAAACCCTAACGACCTCCCCCTCCCCCCCGTCTCTCATTTCCCACTCTCACACTTTCTCTCTCTATCTCTCTAGTTCTCTCTAGAGACCTCTGGTCTCTCCACCTCCGATGAGGTCTGCTCGTCTTCTCCGACCGCCTCTTAGCCGGAAACCATGGAATCCTCACCATCCTCAGGCCTCTCATGACTCCTTCTCACCGGTGTTGCTGTCTCTAAGGTCTTCAAGAGATCAGGGTCCACTCCCTCACACCTTTGTCCTGTCTCAGGCCTTCATGGCTCGATTTCAGTAAGATTTTCCTAGTTTCCGGCTAGATCCGATGGTTTCTATACCGACTCTCTCTCTCTCTCTAGGTTCTCTCTTTGAAACTCTAACTTCTAAACTTTCGATTCTTTTAGATCTGTAACAGATCTATGTGTATTATGAGGTTTCCCTAAGTTTTCTTTAAAGATTCTCCTATTTTTCGAATGATCCTTCGTTTTTCCCAAAACTAGGGTTTCATGCCCCTCTTAAATGATTTTCCATGACTTTTCAGTATTATCCTAAGGTATCTACTGTGTTTTAACGATTCATTCAAGTTTCTCTATCTTATATGAGTTTTTGTATTGAAATCCCTAATTTCTAGTCCTAAACCCTAAGTTCCTGATCTGTCTTTGATAATATGTTTGCATATGTGTTTGCGTTTCATGAGCTTTATGATTCACCGATATTTTAACCTATGTGATTCATATATGTCTTGGATTTTTCTTGCTATCCCGTTTATCTCATTGTCACTCTGTAATTGATATTAATCTCTAGTTTCGTATGATTTCACTACTAGGGTTTTTGACTTCTTGCCTGTTATCTATTCAATTCATGTTAATCTCCTTTAATTAATGTTATTCATGTTCGAATCCTTGATTCTCTGTAATTTTTACTTTAGGGTTCCTGATTTATTATTTGAATCCCTGATTCCTTGCGATTTGAAAACCTTACTGATTTCTTATGGGATATTCTTATTAATTTCCGACCTTTAGCTTATTTCTTACCTTGTTACATGGTTAATTTATCCTTATTTCCTTAATTAGAATCTGATGAACCTAGTCTCAATTGCATCCTTGTACTGGGTTGAGATTGTTTCCTTATATGTTATATGCATAGGAACTTTCTGTATTTTATTTCCTACTAGCCGTTTGAATTTAACCCCTTCACTTAAGGATACCTATGTTGATTTTACACTGTTTGAATATTTCTTTAAGCTATATATGGTGTCTTTCCTTATTTGTTACCGACCGTTTGAATAACTCCCTTAATCATGGTGTTACTTGAGCTGATTTCACTCTGATTGATACTAAGTTCCATAATTGTTGACTGATTCTGATTTTTACCTTACTTTTCACTTAGCTTTCAAAAATATATATATGCATACTTTTTCTCTCATTAGACAGAAACAAATCGGTTCAAAATAACTCTCTCATAATTAACAAGACGCTCTGCTCTCTCTTTTGTGCTAACTACTACTATTCTAAGTTAGCCGGCTGCAAGCCAAGGCTAACTATTGTGCATCTCCTACTTCCTATTTGTGTTATTGCTTTCTTCACTTCACTGGTATGTTCTAATTTAGATTTCAGTCCTCAAACCAACATGTTTCTACTACTGTTGTAATTCATCATGCTTCTAATTTGCATTTAGTTATTATTCAGCATGTATCTAGGATCCTGAACCCCCCTCTACATGTTAAGTTAGGCTTTATTTGTTTATGACTAGCATGTTTCTGTATACTTAGCACCTACTTCTTACATGCCTATGACTATTACATTAGTTTAACCATGGCCTTAGTTGTTTTAGGGGTTTAATCTAACCTAGTGCTTTACATTACCCCTAATCCTCTAGACCCTTAGGAATTTCTGATTGTATGTCTATATGTGTATCTACCTACTATTACTCTGCCCTCACATGCTCTATATTTGTCCCTCAAATCCCATCACCCATGTTTTTGATTATTGGACTATCCTTGGTCTTTTCTGTGATTTAAGCTTCTATTTCCTTCTTCAAAACTATTTTTTTACTTACGCTTTCTCAAAACTGTTTCTTACTTAAACCCCTTTTAAAAAAATAAAAAGCACTCTCACATATACTCTTAGAAGTCTAAGTTCAGCCCCCCTCGTGAGAGCACTGCTTTGGCGACCCTTTGAGTGCCCTCTGAACTCTGACACATAAGGCTGGCACTTCCCACACTACACATGTTTAACTCTATTTTGGCTATGTCTGGGTGTGAGCATTGCCCGGGAGCCCTTGAGGTCCTAAGGGAACTCTGACACACCCAAACTATGAAAGGTTATGAAACACCAAAGGCATTGAGGTTTGGAAGATTTGGGCCTAATTAAAGGCTCCCTATAGAAGTAACTTCTTATTTTTCCTTTGGTTGTGTAATTCATAATTCCTGGTATGTAATAATTTGTAAACAGATATTTGGGAATGGATAGTGGAAAAGGGAAGGGTAATTATATAGATTATCCATGTTAAAGGGTATATACCATGCCTCTAGGTTTACATTTCTTACGTGTGCACTAGAAATTCATGCTTAGGGCTGATTGTATGCGAGCATATCATGCATTAGATATCTTGTTCCTTAGGTCCATGTTTACTGTTTCAGCATCCTATTATGGCATTATCATTTATCATATAGAAATCATGCTCTAGGATTAAATATTAATATAAACCTGTTATTCATGTAAACCAGTTCTAATATTGTTGTAATGTTGTGGTACACCTATGAATCATGCTTAGGATAATGATGTGCTAATAAACATGTCATCCTCATACTTGCTGCATAGCATGTTCAAATACTGTGACTTTATGCATTTAGAAATCCTGCCTAGGAATTCTGCATACCACCCATTATGCATCCCCATGTCTGCATATTAGATATCATGTCTTAGGATATTATTCAACACCTAGTTTAACTACTGATTGCATGAAAAAGTCCCTAAAAATAGTTTCACCATGTTTCCAAACAACTGGTAATAGTTCTGTAGTTTTGCAATACCTTGGTGCAGCATGTTTAGGCAAACTACCTTGTAATAGTTTCTTTAATAATCTGGATAATTACTGGGTGTTGTCATACACTTAAGCAAGCTTTAGGTGTTAAATCTATTAAAATTGGAAGCATACTCCTTTATACCTGCTGCTTGACTATCAATGGTTATAATCAGTAAGAAACTTATAAAATTCATCCTCTGAAATCAGTAATATAGTTGCCTCACTATTGCATTTTCACCTAGACATCATGCCTTAGGTTATGAAGTTAATAAGGACTTACTTGTGTCTGAGTCGTGCTATTTATGCGCATAATCTGTGGAGGAGTACTCGGGCCTCGTATCTGCTCTTATTTGTTTTCCCTTATCTGAAGTCCTAATTGTAGTTGTTTGTCGTTTAGAATCTTGTCCTTTAAACCTAGGGGTCAACCTAGTACTTCCTTTTAGGGTAGTAGTCCTAGCCTCCTCCAGGACTGATAGGATGGGACGGGTAATATCACACAATAGAATCCGTGACCAACACACGCTTTAATTACCTTCACGGGGTGGGAAGGGTAGAATATGGATATGATGACCGGTGAGCTAATACCACGTGTATCCCCTCTTCGAGGAGTGATTACCGGGTATTGCATTAATGTAATCCATATTATTATAAACCTAGGACACCTGTATACGAGTTCGTAATCATCTCTACTGTTTTCTAAACATCTATATGCTTAAGACTTAAATCCCCTTTTATTTGAGCCTTTACTTGTTATTTGTTAGTTGTACAAATTTACGAAACCATTTGGTCGGGAACCACACTTGTGGATCCTGAGGGATGCCTAACACCTTCCCCTTAGGATAATTTCAAGACCTTACCCAAATCTCTGGTTAGCAAAGTAGTTATAATTGAACCCCTTAGGTGCCCTAACGCACCATTGAAATCGTTAGGTGGCGACTCTTCAAAATATGCAAACCCCTTTCCCAAAAGGAAAGAGTTGTCCCAACCAATTTCATAAACACGATATTCCGCTAGGAAGAGGAAAAAAGGGGGCGCGACAGCATGGCGACTCTGCTGGGGATATCCAGGCTTTTATCATTTCAAATAGTTTCGTGAATTTATGCCTTTGTTTTAAATACTTGCACCCTTTCCTATTTCCTTTACATGCAATTAATTGTTTACTTCGGGTATTTACTTTTCTTCAAAAACGTAACTGACAT